>JAWPHD010005235.1:0-167693 GCA_037043455.1 Cyrtodaria siliqua
ATATGTTATATAATGTGTCAGGAAAAACTTGAATATGTATGACGTGCAACATTCTATTGCTTCAGTTTGATAAGTTTATGTTCAAACTAATTTCAAAAAATAATTCCAGATTCCGACGATTTTTGACAAAAATACACATTTTTCGCCCCAAAATTAAGGCATTTCCAAACATCATGCGGTTTGGGACTTTTTTCTACTGAATCACTGGACCTTACCCTGCCCAAAAAGGTTACAATATTTCTTTTTTCTATTGTATTAGATATTTTTATATTTTTTAGTTAAATATCCCCAATGTATTACAGAAATCAGCGATTTTATTCAATTTTTTAACATTTTTACCCAAAATCTCAATATTTAAGCATCGGATCCACAAATTATATTTTGGGACACGTAGAGATGTGTTCCGAGAAAGATTCCATCAATTCAAATTGGTTCTAATATATTTTATTATTTTTCTAAAAAATAATTCCAGATTTCGGCGATTTTTGTCTAAAAACGCAACGTTTCCCCCCAAAACTCACTAAAGCCCCAACGCTCAGATGGCACACATGTCTCATTTTGAAACTTACTGTATGTTCTTTCAGAAAATCATACCCTACAAAATTCCCCCTGGGGGGGGGAGGGTTTCTCCTACTAGCTCACAGCCTATAAGTCAGTTGCATATACCATCGCCATGTTCCGCTTGAATGATTTTTGAAAGAGTTACGGCCCCTTATACATAAACTTCATCTTTAGCCAGTAGAGCGTCCACAGGCCCTCTTGGGCTTCTTGTTTTTCAATGATTTAGCGAAAACAAACTTTTTTTTTGCCTAACAGGGAGGAATGGTGACTCATAACAGAGTAAGGGTGACACATTACAGAGGGGAAGGGTGACTCATTACAGAGAGATAGGGTGACACATTACAGTGTGGAAGGGTGACACATATTTAAGGGGAAGGGTGACACATTACAGAGGAAGAGTGACACATTACAGTGGATTTACGGTAAATTTATAATAAATAATGATTGTTTTACTTTTTAGTTGGATTCTTCCATATCGGATCCAGTCCCTTTAACTCACTCCTAATCAATGTGACGAAATGGCAGTACTAGTCGCACGTATGTCCCAGTTACCTACATTGATAAGGTTAAGGTCAGTGTGTTACCGAGAGTTAAAGACTGATATTTGGTTATTAAACTTTGTCAATTGCAATTGCTCATTTCTAATTTAATACTCATGGTTATATTGTGAAACTGGGTTCGATGCACCAGATTGTACGCGTTTGGTTATTTTCAGGATGCGTGTAAAAAGGTTAAAAATCTGCCGATAAGTAAATAAACATGACTGTGAACTGATAGGAATGCAAACAATTGTTTGTATAATCACAGACATATTAATAAATGTTTTTAGGTATGTGGTATAATTAGTGAAAATCTGAGAGTAATCAAGCTGAAATTAGTGTTGCTGTTTTTATCAAAAGCAATAATACGCAATGGATGCGTCAATAGTGTTTATTGTGAAACTTGATCACGGTCTTTATGGTCTTATTTCCTTCAAATGAAAATTAATAAAAAAAATCAGAAATCATTTTAAGTGACAGTGTGGACAAGCTGAAATTGCTTCTTTTTCATTTTCAACTCTTCAACATCTGTCTTAATTTTGCTAATTGTTGAATTTTTTTGCAATCAATTTTAAAGACCGCATATACATGTAAATAAAACCGATATAACGCTAAACTTTCTCATTGTATATTCATAGATTAACGGATCTTCATCCATGAAGATACGTTTAAACAGTTGCACTTATTCCATTCTAATACTTGCGATTTCATTCAGTTGCGCTTACTACTTTATTCTGCTCCGTAAAGATATAAAGATCCCGGAAAAAATAATGTGTTTATACCATTCAAGACTTTTAGACGAGTTCTCTAGGAATTAAAGTTGTAAAACATGCTTATCGTCACTACATGGTACACAGTCAGTTAACCATAGACATTTATAAAAAACACATTTAAGAATCAGCTGCAGAAGTATAATCTAAACCGGCAGTTTAATAATATGTATTACAATTTAAGTGAATGTGTGTGTATTATTACATTTCCACAACACTTTAATCAACCTTTAAGTTATTAATTTTTAGTGATTATGAATTATCTTTCACTGAGAAATTCTGGTCGTCCACCCATGACATTTTATGTTATAATTTAAAAACAGCATTTCTTGTTGTTCTAGTTTATTTAAACATATGCTGTTTGCTTTACATTACGTGGTCCGAGTATTAACTTTCATACCCAATCCAACCCCTTCTTCAAGAAGCAAAAACGGGGTTGGCTGGGTATGCAATAAATTATTGCATATTGTAAAATTAAAACATTTCTTAGGTAATTTTAAACAGGTTATCACATTTTTTCAGTAAAAACAGGTTTTAACGTGTTTTATTGTCGAAATATCCGTTATAAAATCCTGCTAATATAAGCTTTCCCGTCGCTTAATGGAATAAAGGCGAAATTACGTAATGATTTACGTAACAGCGTTAGTTTTGTTTTTCTACATTACTTGCATATTTGAAATCGTTCATATTAATTATTAGAATAGTCCATAGCAAATCGTTTTTACATATGTCTAACTGTCGATTATATTCCACCAATATTATAGTATAATTACAATTTTGGTAGAAAAATGAAGAAAATTGTAATCTTAAATTTGTATTTAATTATATCCAAGCAGTTTTAAAGTCAAAATGATGCAGGATTAATAAATCGAGGGGCTAATTTAAATGCTTGATATGAAACTCAAGATTGCCATGTGTCCCTTTAAATCGTCCATCATGAATGGAGCGGAGTGATAGTGTCCCTTTAAATAGTCCAACATGCATAGAGCGGAGTGATAATAATTGCAAGGACAAGACAATGCTAACTGCTTCAAGACCAGCTTGTAAAATCAATATACTGGAATACATGCCAAGTCCTCATTATGGAACGAATAATTGTAAGGTATATCAATGATATACCTGCTCTCTATAACTGGTTGTGCACGTCTTTGAGCTGTCCTCTTGTTTGTGTTTGTTGCTTCCAAGGTATCATCCCCTTTTCAGTATTTATTTCGTAAAACCTTCCTTGTTTATTTATACAGTTACTGAACATGCTCGTAACACCTTGTCAGGAATTATATCACCTTGTAACGGAGGTTGTTACCGTTAGCCTTTGAATTGTTACCTTTAGCGGCGGTTGTTACCTTTAGCGGAATTATTACCTTTAGCGGAATTGTTACTTTAGCGGAATTGTTACCTTTAGCGGAATTGTTACCTTAAGCGTTGTTACACATGTCGTCCTACTCTGTTTTGCATAAACTCACCTCGTCCGGACCCTGCTTTGCATAAACTCTAATTTGGCATGCTAAGAGTTTGAACTTGATTTCAAAATACACCTCTGGGAGAAAAGCTCTGTCATATATACAAACCATAAGATGTTTGAAAGGTTTGTGAAAAACATATTTGGAATAGGAATACCCGGTTTGAAATGATATGCAAATAAAGCTGCCCTTTTTAAATAAAACTGACGTAAATTGATGTAACTAAATGTTTTATTAGATTTTTCAAACAAAGGTGTTCGTTTGCTTTGAACATTGGTTGTCGCAGCTTGAAAAGAAGAAATCATTATCTGACACACCTTGCATATCTAAGACATACATGTATTCGATGCTTTGACAACCTGTATTAGAACAATAAACTTGATGTAGAGAATGAAGACACTTTGAGGGGCACTCCTCAGTCTCGCACGAATGTCCATGTAAATCAGAAAGAAATCAACTAAGCATCTTTTAGGTCCATGGATGGTATTTATAATACTTATGAAGCACATGTTTGATGTTTTTTTTCAGTTTTGAGTACTTCTAAGTTTATTTTGGTGTATTGGAATATGCATTATTTGTTTTTTTTGGAGGTCTATAAATAGAAAAATGTGAACCAATCAAAAACTTCCTAAAAGTAGGTAAAATGGCTGATTTTCACTCACGGGGAGATCAGCATGGAATAACTTTTTAAAACGCCGGACTAGGTATGTAAAATTTAGCATTTCCTGATATGCAAGAGCATTATGAGTGCAGACATGACCCTGTTATGCGTAGGATTTTTTTTTTTTTTATATTTATTGACATTTGAAATATTGCTAAAATTGCTTTTTTAGCATGTTTTGAGGGGTGGGGTAATCTTAAAGATTTGGAACTAAAGTTGTACAGAAAATGTTTTTTGATATTTTTATTTGGTATGGAAACATGGGTCATTTTATTGTCTTCTAAGAAATGTATGACACAATGATGATGTGATTTATTTTTGCTCAAGGATTCAGGCTAAGGGCTTGTCATGGGTTTGATGATTGAGAAATGTGTATTAAACTGTGGAGTGCCCCTTGAGATAAAGTCTTATCCACAGTCAGAGTGTCCGCAGGCAACGTGTTGAAAACTAAGTGATGTATACACTGTTCCTTTATATCATTCAGTTATTCAACGTACCATCAGAATTCAAGCCCATTCAACGTCATGCAGGGATGTGCTGGTACGCAAAATGCAGAGATGTGCTGGTACGCAATATGCAGGGATGTGCTGGTACGTAATATGCAGGGATGTGCTGGTACGCAATATGCAGGGATGTGCTGGTACGCAATATGCAGGGATGTGCTGGTACGCAATATGCAGAGATGTGCTGGTACGCAATATGCAGGGATGTGCTGGTACGCAATATGCAGGGATGTGCTGGTACGCAATATGCAGGGATGTGCTGGTACGCAATATGCAGGGATGTGCTGGTACGCAATATGCAGGGATGTGCTGGTACGCAATATGCAGGGATGTGCTGGTACGCAATATGCAGGGATGTGCTGGTACGCAATATGCAGAGATGTGCTGGTACGCAATATGCAGGGATGTGCTGGTACGCAATATGTAGGGATGTGCTGGTACGCAATATGCAGGGATGTGCTGGTACGCAATATGCAGGGATGTGCTGGTACGCAATATGCAGGGATGTGCTGGTACGTAATATGCAGGGATGTGCTGGTACGCAATATGCAGGGATGTGCTGGTACGCAATATGCAGGGATGTGCTGGTACGCAATATGCAGGGATGTGCTGGTACGCAATTTGCAGGGATGTGCTGGTACGCAATATGCAGGGATGTGCTGGTACGCAATATGCAGGGATGTGCTGGTACGCAATATGTAAGGATGTGCTGGTACGCAATATGCAGGGATGTGCTGGTACGCAATATGCAGGGATGTGCTGGTACGCAAGATGCAGGGATGTGCTGGTACGCAATATCCGCTAATGCTGCAGTCCAGCATGCACTCGTCATTCAAGTCAACGACGATTTTTTACGGCAGTTTGAACGCAACAGTTTGGCGTTAACATGTCCGGTAGAACTTTTTAAAAAGCATTGTCATCTCACAGTAAGATATTCCAATGGAAATGTGTAAAAGTATACGCTCCTTTGCCAGTAACTAAAATGACATGGGCAGCCTATATGGAAGAACTGTGGGTGTCAATCAGGCAGCCTATATAGAAGAACTGTTGGTGTCAATCAGGCAGCCTATATGGAAGAACTGTGGGTGTCAATCAGGCAGCTTATATGGAAGAACTGTGGGTGTCAATCAGGCAGCCTATATGGAAGAACTGTGGGTGTCAATCAGACAGCCTATATTGAAGAACTGTGGGTGTCAATCTGGCATATATGGAAGAACTGTTGGTGTCAATCAGGCAGCCTATATGGAAGAACTGTGGGTGTCAATCAGGCAGCCTATATGGAAGAACTGTGGGTGTCAATCAGGCAGCCTATATGGAAGAACTGTGGGTGTCAATCAAAAACAAAATAAATGACGGGCTTCAGTTTCATATGAAATGTACAAATGCACACCTTCGGTTGGATTATTATTTATGAAAATGTTTATTATTTATGATTTTTACGATTAAACATTAACCGAATAAGCGATTTATTTGGGAATCAAACTATTTCGGACACAATTACTAAATCGGACGGGACATGAGGCATTTAATATAAAGCTAAAACATATGATCATGGTTTAATTTGTATTTAGATTCATAATCATAATTCTTCCAGAGCATCAAGTCCTTGTGGAAAATTGTAAATAACAAAAAAAACAATAAACGCATTTACTATTTTTAGCAGTTATTTCAAAACAAAAGATGAGAAAAAAGCACTTCCGTGTAATAAAATCTGAAACTTCGGCATAAGCTTTCAAATTTTGGAAGTTAGGAAACTGTTCCGGTTTCCTTTTTATGGCTTTCTTGATTTAATTGCTAAACGATGTTTGATGAATATGAATGCATTTTCAGTCTAAAACTGAAAAAACAAAAACACAAAGGGTTGACATAAAATACTGTTTTATTTGTGTCTTGTATACAAAAAAAAATAATGCAATTGCAGAATTTATAAAATACACTCCTCTTTAATTAGATGAATGAACTGTCTCTGGCAGAGTTTTTTTAAAAATGGGATAAAACATATTCTATCTAGATGGCATATCAGTTTCATGTGTATATCATTGCGTGTGCAAGTTGTTGGTTTCGCTATATAATTATACATCAACAGTCAGTAAATATTACAGTGAATTACATAAAATATGAAGCAAAGAAAACCTGCCTAGAACTAATCATGCAAACCCTATAGTGTCTTAAACGTATATTATGTTATGATACGTATTACAAGCAGCCAGTTTACTCTTAAACATATATTAAACATAAAATGTAACATGCAACAAGTTGCCACTTTGGGCAAGTACAAAACTCATTCCAGATTAACAAAGGTAATACAGTCTTAAATTAAAATTCACCGGTTATCTTTTGGTTCTTGATTATATCTCCTTACCTCCAAATAAATCATGCGTTATTACAAACACACCAATGTATAGAGTACAGTTATGTGACAATGGGCCACGAGATCACAAACATGCGCCTTCTTTCCTGCAAACATATACTCCCATACACACATACGTCATTACAAACACACCTTTGTATAAAGTACATTTATGTGACAATGGGCCACGAGATTACAAACACGAGTCTTCTTTCCTACAAACATATAACCCCATACACACGTACGTTGTTACAAACACACCAATGTATAGAGTAGATATACGAGATACCAACATTCCTTTTTACAAACATGTCCCATTATAAACATACATTTGCATATAATTTAGAGCGTTGAAAAATGAGCCACGATATTACAAATCGCCTAAACATACCTCCCTACAAACCTACCTCCTTAGCAACATACCTCCCCACAAATATTCTTCCCTCCAATCATATCTCCCTACAATACATACCTACATACAAAAGAAGATATAAAAGTCAAACAGGAAATGTAGCATTAACGGAATACAGTCAACCAAAAACACGTATATAAAAAAAAATAAGTACAAGGAAAAACAAAGCAAAACAGACTGAACATATAGGTACCACTTTGGAACGGTCAGTGAAAAAAATGCCTTTGGGGTTTAATCCAGGTTATAGGGTGCACCAAACCTCACTCTCACACTATTATCATTTCAATTAAACGGGACAGTGTGAATAAAAACAATCCCGCCAGGCTATATCCTCTAACAAAATAGGCAGCATTAATAGGCAAATAAGTATAACACCAAGATGATCATGTATATATGAATAAAACTAGAAATGTGTCCATAGGACACGGATGCCCCCACAAGGTCACTATGCCATAGTATTTTGATAATGAACATAAACACTGATAAACACGTTCAACTGTTTAATAGAAGAACTCAAATGGAGAAAGTTGTAGATGAAAACTCGTTTTAATGCTCCTATTTTGTCCTTCTCTATAACACATCAATGTTACATGTAGTTCACTTATATAAGAATATTTGCGACCTGAATGTTTGTTAGGATCAACTGTACATCAAGAGCAACATTCCTGTCAACTTTCATGAAATTCCATCAAGTAGTCTCAGAGGAGTAGTCGCCATAAGTTTTTCCTATATAACTCTATGTAAACAAAGATGGCCGCTGGCGGCCATGTTTGACATCAAGTCAAAATGAACTTTGGTTAGGACGAACTATATATAGTGGCAATCATTTTGGTAAAGGTTCCAAATCAATATCACTTACGTTTTTGAGAAGTAGTCACCACAAAACCGCATTTTTAAAATTTATTTTTTGGCAGTAGCTGTATTCCTATATAAATATATATAACAAAGATGGCTGGTGGCCATGTTTGACATCCAATCAAAATTAACTTTGGTTAGGACCAGCTACATGTCATGCCAGTCATTTTGGTAAATGTTCCAAATCGATATCACTTATGATTTTTGAGAAGTAGTCGCCACAAAATCGCTTTTTTAAAATCTATTTTTAGCCGTGGTGGCCATCTTGAATTTCCGGCTGCCCTAAAGTTTAGCTCGGATCAACTAGACATCAAGAGCAACATTCCTGTGAAGTTTCATGAAAATCCGTCAAGTAGTTTCAGAGGAGAAGTCGCCACAAAAGCAGTTTACAGACGGACGGACAGGCGGACGACAGACGACGCACCACGGCATAAGCTCTTCTGATCATTGATCAATCGAGTTAAAAAAACACAGTTGCGCATCTTTACTTGCTGGTCAACATTCCTGTAAAGTTTGGTGACCGTGGGTTAAATAGTTATGGAGGATTGCGCGACACAAGTTTTTCAGCCCCTATTTTGACTAAATCAACGGCCATAACTCTGTGATTTTTGGTCAGAAATATAAATGAAAACCTAGGTGCGCATCTTCACTTGCTGGTCAACATTCCTGTAAAGTTTCGCGACCGTGGGTTAAATAGTTATGTTTTGGGATGTACGGACGGACAAGTGCAAATATATATCCCCAGACAATCTGGACAATTCAAGACGGACTCCATTGCTATTGTCATCCTTTTGTTGTGACAACAAATTTCTAGAAATCTTAGGACGGATGTTAGCTAGGACGCACGGACGGACCCTATTATTACAGTCCCCTTTTTCCTCTTGGGCGGCGGGGGAAATACATCCTAATGAACGCTATAAAGCGTGTGTTTTTTAAATCCCATAATGAATTATAAATATAAAATTACCTCAAATAGCAACAAAAAATAGACATATTTCAAAAATCAACATGAATCTACCTTCTTAATTGTCTAAAGACTGAAACAACACTGTTATTTATTGTTTGTATGCTCTAACTGTGGCAGATATGTTCGATTCTCCATTAAAATTGACCAACACCATGACGAGCCAACTATTAATATTTTCCATCTGTCAGGACCTAACTGGCTGCTATGATCGCCAGTATTGCTATTGCAAACGCGAACATCAATAGTGTGAACGCCAGGATAGTGAACGACGGGAAATTCTGCAAATAAACAAACACGTGTAAATCTTTGTCATATTATATCATACACAGAATGGGTTTGACCCAGTAAATATTATAATGTTGACTAATTGGTATGCCCCAACATTAATTGGAGCAAATCCCGTAGAAAAGAATAGGTATGACTCCACTCAAATTAATACGATATCATGGACTAATGGGTATGACCCAACAACAATTGCAAATAATGGGTAGATCCGTGTACTTCTCTATGTAGGGATCTTAGAAATGGGACTACTTATTTCCGATGGTGGACCGTCTAATTCTCTATGTATGAATATTAGAAATGGGGGTATTTCTTACCGATGGTTTCGGCGCTGCTACTGGGGCTGATTCTTCAGCCGTTTCCTTCATTTCCACACCTGATTTTTCTCCGGAAGGAATGTTCCCCACTTTTCCTTGTTCTAAAAGTAATGTTTGGCATCTCTATAAACATGTCTGCATAAATGTAGTGCCGTTTTACTGCTATAACTGGATGTATTGTATGTGACCCCTATGGATATGCTTTTAATTTCTCATTTATCAGTTAGAATTCATTGAGAAAAGAGTCATAACTTATATTATCTACAACAACAAACACACTAGCAAAAATACATGCATGCTTTATATTTTGTCTTTATTCATATGTTTTATCTAAAATAAAAATTGATTTAAATATACCCCTTTTCTTCCATTTGTGAATCTCCAGAATGACGCAGACGGCAATGATGATTAGGAGAGGAACTATCGTCACATAGATGGTGCTGTTGGGCAACACGGCACGCTCCAGCACGTAGCCGAAAAATATCGTCACAACTAGAGGATGAGTGAGACAAAAATATATAACAAAGGAAGTTACTGCTTTTATAAAACGTTTTGCTCCATGACATGGTCCATTCACGTGTTACATGCATTTTTCTTTCTTTTTACACAAATCGATTTCCATCCATACAGTATATTACAATTTAACTTTGTTTTCAGGGCGTGAGGCAAACCACGGACCTTGGTGTCAACTAACAGCAAACAGTTCCTTGTCCATCATTCACAGATTATACCAACACAAAAGTTACCCCCAAATCGCGGAGACACCATTATTATTATTATAGTTAAATATTAGAATGTATGCCTCAGATCTTATTTATTCTGAACTTGACTTTGCTCTTTTCTGCGACAAGGATCACAACCTGAATTCTTCGTAAGATCATGTGTCATGATCACTTTCATACAATATGTATCCCACGTGTTAAACAGGTTATGACCCTATCATTTGCAACGCACTACATGCTTAGCGGTTGACCCTTTTACAGTTCGCCACTACGCTTTGCTCTTCAACTATGCGATGACCCGACAGACTGTGGACAATATGATGACGTCTACCTAAATCTTGAAAGTGATAGTAACGTTAACGTCTCACACCACAATTAATGTACATAGGGTCCCATTGTACGTGGCATAGAGATAAGCAAAATTTACAACATGTATTTATGCTTAATTTTTTCATTGATCCAATATCTGCAATTTAAAACATTTACCAGGTTGAACATTTTCATGTTTGAGTTTATCAAAATTTAGACAAAAATACAAGCCCGTGGTGATTAGACCCATGATGTGTAAACTGAGGAAGAATTAGCTAGAAATTATATCAACATGAATGTTTCTGTGATCTCTTCCTAAAATGCTGTAGATTTAGAACCTGGTAAAGATAAATCAATGTATCCTGTAAAATGTAGAAAAGAAAAGCGGACTTGCTTTTTTTTTTATCTACCTCCTCCATCTGTAAGGCATGCGTATTCAAGGGCGATAATAGTGATGTGAGTCCTGAAATCATTGTTCAATCTTGTCTTGTCATTTCCTTAACGGGTTATTGTGTTGTTGCTCGGTTTTCTAGGCTTGTGTTGTTGTATTTTATATTCAGATATACATGATCATCTCTGCGTTATACTTATATTTCCTTTAAATAGTACTGCCTAGTTTGTTAGAGGATATAACCTGGCGGGGATTTCTTTATGTACAACGTCCCGTTTTATTGGGATGGCAAGAGGGTAAGAGTGAGATTTGGTGCACCCTGGAACTTGGTGTTAAACCCCACTGACCTTTCCCAGGCGGTACCCCTAATGTCAACCATTGTATGTTTGTAGTGTAACATGCTTTGGTTCTATATTTCCTGTTGATTGTTGTTTGTTTTTTGAAAAATTTGAAGAAAAACAACTGAATGCGTGTTTTCGTTGACTGTGTTCTGTGAATCCTATATTTCCTGCTTGACTTCTAACCCTACTTTTTTTATCCCCTTCGTTATATTTAGTAACTACCGTCTGTCTTTGTGACATCCATACAGCGTTCTGTAATTAAAACAAATAAACGTATCCTCAGAATCAGAAAACGTAAAAGAAGTAAATTTGTATTTGTTTTTTGTGTTTTCTATTGTTTTAATTGTTGTTGTTTTTGTTGTCAAGTTTTTTGTTGTTGTTTTTTGTGGAGTTTTTTTGCTTGTCACACACTTTAACATTTAATGAACTAATTAATTAGCTACTTTTCTGTGTCAATTGACTAAGTTTATGCCCTGTGACAGTAACATTACCGAACACAAGCACATTGTTTGGGAGTGGGGTGAGGCTTGGGGGCAACACATATTTCCTGGCCTTTTTTTCTATTCCTATGATGGAATGGAGAAACTATCATTATCGGCACCGCTGATTTGATTGTCGGGACGAAATGCATGTAATTGATGACGAAATACGGGTAATTAATAATAACTTACTTGCAAGTACTTGCGCTAGGACACCAGCTCCAAAATGTCCCCAGTAAAACAGCCATCTAAATTTATGGTCAGGTGCTGGTCTTAACAGTGCTCCAATTGGCTGAAGCAAAAAACACACATAGTTATATAATGTACGGTCAGTTGCAGGTCTTAAAAATGCTCCAATTGGCTGTTGAAAAAATATATAGTTATATAACGTATGGTCAGGTGCAGGTCTTAACATTCCTTCAATTAGCTGAAGCAAAACACTTGCACACGACACAAAGTTTGTAAAAAGGTAATGCCCAACTTTAACATGTTTCGGCACCGAGAAAAGAAATTGCGTCCGGGTGTGTTTTCTCAAATAAGATTTGCCGTGACATGAGCACTATGAACTAAGCACTTTCTGACGGATTAGCACCTAAAGCATTCGGATACCAAGAACGACAACTCTGTTCGATAAAGAGCGAAGGCATATATGTTTCATTACGCTACATCAACTTGTGCAGAAGAAAATAATTTTCTAATAAAGAGTGCTAATCTGTATCTTTTTCTTTAAACACATTTTTAATTCAGTTTCCTGTTGTTTCTTGACTGTAACTGTATTCTGGTCAAGTTTATTGATATTTTGAAATGCAGCTCGTCATGCTGTTTAAAGTTGAGACATAAATTTCAAAAGTGAAAGTAGAAAGGGTTTGCCATTACAACGTTGATGCCCAACACAAACATACTAACAATCTCTACCCAGAGTTGTCGTTCCTTGCATACACATACATTTCTGGCAACGTCTCATCAAATCCCAAGAATCAAAAACGACAGAAATGCAACGTCTTGATTGCGCTAATATGTTTCTGAAATAACTTTATATGAAATGCTTTCATTACAAAAGAAAACAATTTTTCGGCTAGAATGTTTTAAATATACAGTAAATTATGCTCAGAATTATATTGCTGAAAAATACAAGTTTGTACTTTGGCATATCACTCCGCCGTCAAAACATTCATAATACGCACCACCAAATCGTTCCCATAGGGTTACAGTACAGCATTTTGCTTACCAGCACTTTCCAGTATCACATAGCCCTTACCTACTTACCTTGAATTATATTACTAACTTAATATATATATATCAAAATGTAGAAAATAAGTCGTGTTTCTTTCGACTGCTTAATCAGCAATCTGCAATCGTGTCAATCAGCAGCCGACAGTTTGTGGTGTCACGGTGTTGAAGTTCTGTTCGCCATTTTGATATTTTAGCTATGGTCATGTGCCAAATTATCATGTGATCGCAGGCTACTTTCTTAGACGTTGACAGAGGTCAATGTAATGGCCTCTGGAAGAGTGTCCCAGTGTTAGTATACACCTGAAGAAATCTTTCTTAGAAGATTTAGACGTTTACGTCACCATCCGACGGGGACTCGGGACTTGCCCAAGAACAAACTCCATAACGAAAGCTGTTACATTGAATTTAGAGAAAATATATTTATATAGTTTGAGAATTGATTATTACAGATATAACAAAATATAAGCAAATATAAAACTAGGCAACCAAACCTAACCGAATTTGGTAAAAGGGTATCAGTGTCTGGTCCCCCGATACTTGGAGCCATAGACGGGATTAATAAACTCTCCTTATATTGTAAGTACTGATTTACTATAGTATACGATATATCAACACAAAGTTCTACATACGTTGAGGATTGTCAACACCGTGACGATGATGCCTAACACAGGATGGGCCGCGGATACACCCTCAGAGATGATCTAGCAATAGACATAAACAGGTATTATTTTTGAAAGAAATTATTGAAAGTTGGTCAAAAGTAAATTTTACGAAGGATATAGAATATATTTCCAAACAGATTATCTGGAACAACTCTTCATTAAAACACAAGAAAAAAGTAATCTATATTAAAGAATGGGATAATTTAGGATTGAAATATATTGAACAACTATACGATTATCGAGTCAAGAGATTTTTTACATTTACAGAGTTTAAACAAATATTCGGAGTCAGAAATAGTGCCTTTCTACAATACCATACGTTAATTAACAGTATTCCAAACGAATGGAAAACGTTACTCCAAGAAGAACAAATAAATGTAACAAATAGCAAAAATGTTCTGATAAAGAGTTTTCTAAAGAGTAAAATGCCAAATAAACTCCTAACTAAATTACTGATAGAAAAAGAGACACATAACAATACTGTGAAACCACAAGTAAAGTGGGAAGGTATTCTCGGAGATCTAGATTGGAAAAACATTTATGTTTCATCATTCAAAAGTACAATTGACACAAAACTACGTACATTCCAATATAAATATATCATGAGAATCATACCATGTAATAAGTTACTGTATAAATGTAAACTAGTTAGTTCTAGTTTATGTGATTTTTGTGAAACGCATGTAGAATCTCTCATACACTTATTTTGGGAATGTCCAATTATTCAACAATTTTGGACGAGTTTACAAATATTTCTCCATGGTAAAAGTTTGGATGTAAATTTTGATCTAAAAACAATATCATTTTGTATAAGTAAAAACACAAATAATAGCAGTATTGTCAACTTTATTATACTTATAGCAAAATATTTTATTTTTATAAACAAATGCAGGAAAGCCATCCCGGAGTTTAATTGTTTTATACAATATTTAAAAAAAAGAAAGGACATAGAACAGAACATTGCAGCATTTAAAGATAAAATTGAACAACACAACAAGAAATGGGAAAAGTTTAACGCATAAGGGAAACTAGATGGTGACCGAGATATACAATAAAATAATCAACGTATATAATTAAAACTGTATACAACAATACAACGACATCATTGACTCTAACACTCCAATACTCCTGTTCCTACTATCTGTCAAATCTTTCTATGTCTGCTAATTCTAAATTCTTCTAAAAGTTTCTTTTAGGGCATACATGTATTAAACGATGTTGCATCAATGTAACACATTGCTATACAACTGTACGTTAAAGTTCATATATGCTTGTAACATTTTGTAATATATTATGCATTGAGAGAAATAAAATATTAAAAACGATAAACAGGTATTATCCAATATGTGAAGGTGATATAAAAATCAAATTCTTGATATCTAGAATTGGATTTTTTGGTATCACAAAATGCATTTCTTGATATCAAAAAACATTATTATTGATATCAAAAATCAGTATAATTCTTGATAGCAAAAAATCTATTTTTTTGATAACAAGAAATACATTTCTTACATTTCTTGATATCAAAAAATATATTTAAATTTTTTGATATAAAAAAATAATTCTTGAAATCAAAAGATAATTCTTGATATCAATAATTCGATTTTTAGATATCAAGAAATGAATTCTTGATATCACAAAATACTGAATAAATAGTAAAACGGCGCCCCATGAAGGTGGAACGTCTATTTTCCATGTAACATGTTTTCTCAGTGTTCCACAAAACCTCATTTTCAGTTTCAATTTTGAAAACGAAAAAAAAACACAAAATAAGAAAAAACAATCAGTGCATTGATCCCATAAATATATACAATTGGAAAATACGTGTTTCGTTGACTTTTTTTTTTATAATGCATAATTATTAGGGTTTCTTGCTTATCTCTTATCCTCTCATACTTATCTGTCTCAATTAAAATATAAAATAATACATATTTGTATTTCGGATAAAATGAATCTAGTGTGACCCGATATAATGACTTATAAAGTAGAGTCATGTTAAATTTATGAAATAGTAGGTTTTAAATTACATATACAAGTATATGATAACATATATAAATTCCCAAATTAAACAGAAACCACTTCAAATGTTAAGGCATACAAGTAGTACTTTTTTTTTATTGTTGACTAATCTCTCGACGAAACTCGTATTTTAGTTAATGATCAATGATTATTAAGGGGTTTAGCGGTCGTGGAGGATTAAAAAAACATAACTTACGTCAGTAAAAACGAAATATGTAATAGATAGAGTCTGGTCTCAGCGAGTTGGCTTATTTAAACACCGAGATGGGCGTACCCATCGAGGCGTTTAAATAACCAACTCTATCTTTTTTGTAGCATGGTGTACTTAGTAACACTGTGACGTCATAGTGACCGTACTCCAAATTCCAATATCTAGTAGTTGTAGTACGGTATAGCCACGCCCCTTTAGTTACCCTAAATTAAACGATTTAATGCTCTGCATTCATCAAAAAAATGTCACCGACCATACTACAAATAGAGGATATGTGTTTGTTTTGAGTGAATATAGGATTTATTTTTATGTGTTTTTTTCTCGAGAAGTGAGAAAACTTAGCCTATATGTTCACGAGTGCTTTAGCACGAGTGAAAATATTTGAGTTTTCTCGCTTCGAAATAAAAATAAATCCTATATTCACGACAAACCAACAAAAATTAATATTCTATTTATTATATTGAACCTACACACAACCTGGAAATTTATGTAGAAAAAATATAATGCGCCAAATCAATGACGTCAACAACGTCAACAACGTCAACAGTTGCATGACGTCATTTTGAGTGAAAATATATTTTCACATTTGAAATATAAACCATGAAAATATAAGGTTTTATTTTAATCATAAAATCCACTATTTCACTGGAAAGTATATAATAAATGGAATTAGCATCGATTTTTACATGGTTAATCTTGAGTTTTCGGTATTTTTTTTTCTATTCTTTATACGTTTTTAGTTCACCGGAGTCGAATGGAAAATTCGCTTTCGGTTAAGATTAATTTAAAAAGTTGATGGCCATCTTGAATGTCGTATGGAAACAAAACAAAACATGTATTTAAATGAGTCCCAATCAAGGTACATTATATACACGCGTAAAGCGACTTTGGAGTTGTTTTTTGGTGTGTTTTTTCTCATTACTATAATTTTATATTACTATACCTCTCAACATTCCAACGTCGTAGAGGCCAGGTTATTGGACGCCAACAAGAACCACAAACTAAGAAAGGTCACCACAAGGAACGTGCACATTAACTAATTGAGTCAGCGGTTGAACATGAGATGGTGCATCACATAATCTTATTATTTTTTTACTCAGAGCTATATACAATGCGTAACCATGGAGACAAAACATATTATATGTAGTTGTAATTTCTTTATTATTGTTACAGTTGTCCGTGTATGAGCTCACCTGTGAGTAGCCTTCGATCTCGACGAAGATTGCTATGAATCCTATAACAACAAATAATACCACGGCAATCATGCACGCACGATGCACCTGCAAATATAAATTCAAATGTACAGAGTAGAGATTAATATGAATACATCTGCATTATGTATTATATTTATTTGAAAAACTCACCTAATTAATAATAATATTTTGGAAAAAAAAAAAGAAAAAAAAAGATGACTGCGGCCGGCATGTCACCGTAGAGATATGGTTAGCCATCCGTACCTAATCCATGGATCGGGCGTTCAGCCAGAACTTGCAATTGACCAGTCCTTTGGATGATTTAAAACCGAAGTTTAGCGGTGTTTAGCTCGCTGAATTACCCAAGCAAGAGTACCGGTAAATAAACGCGTACGGTGTCATCAGACCAATCAGGAAGGACTTCCGGATCGTAGGCTAAAATAGTTCCATGAAAAAATCCAAAGTTTCTAATTTGCATGTGTTTTGCCTAAGATTAGTTTTTATTTCATTGCTAAATCTAACCCGTTAAGTTTGTTGTCATGAACAGTAAGTACTTTTCTGTGTTTGTCAGGACTATTTCTTTGGAGAGTATGAGCACGGAGGGTAGGTAGAGATGTGGTTTTGGCATATGTTTATTTTATTTCAAAATACGCATAGTGTGAATGAATGACGCGAAATGTTGAAAAACTGAAACGGTGTTTTATTCCAGTTATGGGACCGTTTGTGAGCCAAATGTGTGTAATTCACATAATTAAAGTGTATTTAAGCGAACGAATGTTGTGGAACTTTTGACTGCTCTCCAAAAAGAGCTTAGTGTGCATTAGTATACCTCATGTCAATCCCCCATGTTAAATTCCCATTGCATGTTATTTAATATGTCGCACTGTCGTACGCTGTTGTAATGTCACACCCTCATCCTGGACATGCTGGAGTGGCGTTACTGGAGGGCAGCATTTTTTTTAAATATTACCCTCCCATCGCATCTCGGAATCAATGTATTTCTAATGACAAAATCCGAAGTCACATGAAGTTTATAAATAGATAAGCCAACACGTTATGGGTAAATGAATCAGTCAAAGACTTTATAAGAAAGTATATATTATGTTATTTATAGTTTTAAAATGTTCATGTAATGTACTTTTTTTAAAGATATGAATAATGTTTTTGTTGATCATAATTTGTTGATCATCGTGTTATTTAAATCAAACTGGTTAAAAACCTGGTCAATAAAAATAATATATATATATAAGAACGAAATGGACTTTTTTATATTTACATGTTTTATCCCCCCCCCCCTCCCCCCCCCCCCCCCCCCCCCCCCCCCCCCCCCCCCCCCTTTTATATTTACATGTTTTAGGGTGTTGATCATGGCAATACACAATATATATTTATATACTTCCTCTGACGTCACAATCATGAAACAGTACTTTACTACTTTACTTTTTGACAGCCCCGCGTAATAATCGGGAAACAGTCGAAATTGTTTCACTGGCGTGTATGGGAATTTTACGTGGGATTTTACAGTGAGGTATAATAATAGACATTGTTAACCTTCGGAAAAGTAATGTCAACCGAGGCGAAGCCGAGGTCGACAGGTTGACTAAATCATCTGTCACCCTCACAGGGATGCAATATGTATAATATTGTGTTCAATGAGCTGAATTTCACTGGTATGACACCCAGGCGCGTACCTGCCTATACGCAGATACGCAGCTGCGTAATGAAAATCTGAGATGCAAAACCTTTTTTACCGTATTTTATACATTATTTGAACATAGCTGACATATGGAGCTTGATGGCATGACACTAATTTACTCTTGTGTAGGAAAAATATCAAAATCATGTTGCTACCAAAATACGCCAAAACGCACAATTTGGCGTCTTTATTTTTTAAAGAAAGGCAGGGGAAGCATCTCCCCAGACCCCGCTACCACGGTCAAACCCAATCTTGCGAAATGGGAAAAAAATCCAGGTACGCGCCTGACACCGTACACACCCGGCAGGTCTTGCCGACGGAAAGCGGCCAGTGTTTAAACTGGAGGACAAGGTCGATAATATATGCTACACCTACGTTGATAGGAATGTATAGTGGGTGTCACCTTGTAAATACAAATTTAAAGAGGGTAAATAAGCGAAACCCAAACATTTATATTTTTGATCTATATCAAATAAACCAAATCCAAGACGAAGACCAGTGTCAATACGTGTGGCCTAACTTGAGTAGGACTGTATAATGGAGATATTTGTTCGAAGTTTCAAATAGTTTCGTAGAAATTAAACTTGTAAGATACTCAATGGGGATAATGTGCGTCAATTATTAACGTACACTTTAACTGTATGTCATTATGTAGCAGTAACTTGGCAGCAATGCTGGGTTTACTATATAAAGTACTAGTATTTAAAAATGCAAAAAAGGTGCCGTCATAAATGATATCGCTTCCAGTCTATTGATGCAATGAAGAATGAGCGTACAAATAACGGACTTGCCTTAAACCATAATATTGCCCCCTGGCGAACTTACCATAGACCATACGTTTGCCCCCTGATGGACTTCCCGTAAACCATACTTTTGCCCACTGATGGACTTACCGTAAACCATACTTTTGCCCCCTGATGGACTTACCGTAAACCATACTTTTGCACCCTGATGGACTTACCGTAAACCATACTTTTGCCAACTGATGGACTTACCGTAAACCATACTTTTGCCCCCTGATGGACTTACCGTAAACCATACTTTTACCCCCTGATGGACTTACCGTAAACCATACTTTTGTCCACTGATGGACTTTCCGTAAACCATACTTTTGCCCCCTGATGTACTTACCGTAAACCATACTTTTGCCCCCAACACTTTCTTGCTGGGTAACATGTCCTTGTTGTACCTGGCGGTGATGATCCCCACAGTGGAAAACAGGAGCCATGCCAACATCATCACGATGCCTGTCAAAGCGCAAAGGAGGGACACATTTATAACCGAGTAATATAATACGGATGAGTGCCTGTTTAATAGTGAACTGATTGGATAACAGTCTATGATTCGAGGAGAGTCTCGAGTCATATAACATTACCATCGCTTCATATTATCCAGAAACGTAATAACATATTACTGTTATTTATCCAATAAATTCATCTCCATGCATCGCAACTCGTTTAATAAATTCAATCTCTAAATACGAATGTGCGATTCTAATTATCACATAACCCGAAAAATGTCACTAAATATTAAGATGTCGTTGTCGTTTAATTACGTCGTAATGTTTCGGTCTTCTCCATACGACACCGAGCAATCGCAACTCTTCTTCAGTTTCCGTAGTCGGTAAATGTGGACGTCAGATTCCCGAATTACGGTATTACACCGAGCAGTCAGAACTGTCTGGTTGAATTCCGTAATGCGATATTTTCTGGTTTCGGAAATCTACAAAGCAATTCCGCGTGTGACCTTCATTTTCATATTTATTACACTAGTGCTGTTAGATATTTACGTATGTCATAGCTATATAGCACTCCATATGCTTATGCTCATCAATACAAAATAATTGTAATTTATGATGACAATTTCTCACAACTCATGACAATTGGTAAAATGCACGGGTAAAAACGTGTCCAAGTTGTCTCCCTCCCCCAGCCTGTACTACTCACGTGGATGTTATCTCATGAACAGATTCCATCAAATAAAGTTTTCAATATTATCTAGCTTGTGTGAACCCTTTACACCTTCTAAAGCCAACTACACCCAGAAACGTACCGTGTAACTTGACGAGGGAACTGTTGAGTTTATACTCGCTGTAAATATTGTGGGTGTTAAAGTCTACTTTTTTGTTACTGTTCCATGGAATCTTTGCATGTCCTTCGATTTTGTATCCTCCTGAAATACAAAAAAATCGTATACGATTAATGTGTTTCGCTAATGGATGGACACATAAGTAATGGATTGCAAAGCGGAGTTCCATAAAATTCAAAATATAAACGATAATCGGCTTTTTAGATTCGAACTCTAAATAACGATTAACAGGTTGACATATACTTTCCTAGCCATTGAAATCATTCGTTTAGTTTGAAAACTGAAAAAATGACTGGCATGCTGCTGTATGTGAGAATAAGTGACTCTGAGTGTGGACATATTATTAGCCTGTTATATCAAAGAATGCCATCATTTTCAGTGCTATTTCTCATATCGCGGCATACTTACCGTCCTTGCTTTCTGTTTCCCCGACCACCAACATGAGTATATAGTCATTGTTTAGGTTGAAAAAGCGACTGTCCGACTCGGAGTAAGATCTCGTGAAGCTGCACGAGATTACACCGTTAGATTGCGATACTGTGGCACTGGTCAAGCCAAGGGTGGTCTGAAATACGTTTCAATACAGTATATAGAGACACACGAGTTGTATCTTGAAATTATTATTTTGTTAAGTTCAGAGCCACGAGAGGAATAGGACGAACTTCATTTTACTTGCTTTCTTTCTTTCTGTTGATACTGCACACAATCAATTTTGATTATCACGGCAGCTTCGTTTCCGAGGAAGGGTTTACGGGATGATTAACACATGAGTTCAGCAAGATCTTTAACGTATAAAGGGTATTGCTCTCCATGCACACAGGACTTTACATCCCGTCCGAAGGATGGCATACCTTCACAGTACTTTGCCCGTGAAAGATACTGCGGTAGTGCGTTTGAAAAACCCGGGACGTGACCTCATCGGGAATGGAACCCGTGACTTCTGGTACGAGAGTCAAGTATGCTAACCACTCGGCCACCGCAATCACTAATAAAAAATTGATGAAAGGGGGATGTTTCGTCCGCTTCTTAAACTACATATACATATACGCATTATAAGTAACTTCCCATCTGTCGGCACAGACGCTCATCGGTCATGTTGTCTAATGATATCGATGACATGTGTGAAGTTTTATTCATTATATGAAGTAGTTTCCGAGATACAAGCCTGCATACAAAATTATAAAAGGAAAAAGGACAATAATTTTGTTAAAATAAAAGCATGAATTATTGAACATGGCTCTTTAATGTCGTCTAATGATTCCAAATACACGACGGAAGGTCAATTTATTATGTGATCTAGTTTCTGCGATACACAAGCTCGCATACATATTTTAACCATGTTTTTTCTAAGTTTAAAAGGGGCCATAATGATGTTATAATAAAAGCATGAGTTATAGAACCTGGCTCTATGATGATGTCTAAGAATGCCGAATACAAGTGTGAAGTTTCGGTCCATTGTGTAAAGTAGATTCCGAGATACAAACTTAACATACACAACTTTAACCAGGAGACGCTGACGCAGATTTGACCTGCTGGACAAATGAATTAAATAAATACACACTATGGCCAAAGTCAAATATACCTGCTTAGGTATGTTAAGATTTAAAATAAAACATTTATTGTAAAGCTGTTTTGAATAAAACATCTTATAATATTATATAAATAAATGTTTTAATAAAACATAACGGTAAAGCCTTGATATTGTTCAAGTCATTCTGGTGGGTAATGCCCTTAGCTTAGAATAGCTCTTTCTGGCGGGTAAAGCCCCTAGAGTTCCATAACATTCTGGCGGGTAAAGCCCTTAAGAGTTGCATAGCCATTTATTGCAGGTAAAACACATAGAGTTCCATAACTCATTAAGGTGTGTAAAGCATAACTCATTCTGGCGGATAAACTCCTTAATAGTTGCATAGCTCATTCTTACAGGTAAAATACCTAGAGTTCCATAACACATTCTGGTGTGTAAACCATCTAATAATTCCATAACTCATTCTGGCGGATAAACTCCTTAATAGTTGCATAGCTCATTCTTACAGGTAAAATACCTAGAGTTCCATAACACATTCTGGTGTGTAAACCATCTAATAATTCCATAACTCATTCTGGCGGATAAACTCCTTAATAGTTGCATAGCTCATTCTTACAGGTAAAATACCTAGAGTTCCATAACACATTCTGGTGTGTAAACCATCTAATAATTCCATAACTCATTCTGGCGGATAAACTCCTTAATAGTTGCATAGCTCATTCTTACAGGTAAAATACCTAGAGTTCCATAACACATTCTGGTGTGTAAACCATCTAATAATTCCATAACTCATTCTGGCGGATAAACTCCTTAATAGTTGCATAACTCATTCTTACAGGTAAAACACCTAGAGTTCCATAACACATTCTGGCGGGTAAAGCAGCTAATAGTTCCATAACTCATTCTGGCGGGTTAATCCCATGGAGCTCTAATGTCTTCTATGTGTTCTGATACTTACTGGTGATAGGGCATCGTTATCTGTACCATCGTTGTGGGACGACTGGACTGAAGTACCCGGTACTAGACACGCCACCACGCTGTCGGCACCCTGAAGTTAGAGAAGTAAAACAGACACATGCAGTGCTCGTGGTAAGTCGGGTCTACACGACACTTTGAGGTTAGAGAAGTAAAAGACACGTGCCGTGATCGAGCTAAGTCGGATATATTTGAACCACAGTATATTGTACTACTGCATACAGGTACAATTCTACCACATATAAACACATATAATGATATATTGACTGCATATTCATTCATTTATACGCGTAAATGCACTGCAAAAATATAATACCATCACATAAAAGAGAAATCACGGCATATAACAAAATAAACTGCCACATATACACTACTGATAAATGTGCCACATATAATGAACATAGTGAAACATCTACCACATATAAATAATTAAAGCTAACAACAAAAAGAAGTCGAGGTGTTCTATACGGATGTCCTTGGAACCTGGTGCCCCTTTTATACGCATGTCGTATTAGGCAAGCTTTTATATGTATTTGGTAAGTTTTATATTTGGTGAGTTTTGTATTTTTTATTTGGTGAGTTTTGTATTTGGTGAGTTTTGTTTCCGTTTCATGTGTACGTTTTACTTTTAAGAAATCCGTAAAAATCTTAGGCAAGGAACATAGAAAACCTACGTCGAGAAAGGGTCGTACGTCTGCATACCAATTTAGAATAAATATCCTGGTGCCAGGTGCACATCTGGGCACGGTGCTGAACATAGAATGGAAGCAATCCGCCAGAAAAACGTAGTTCTCGTGCGAAAATTTTAGCCATTTGTAGGCAATGAGCATAGAATTCTTAGTCCAAAAAATGCACAACTCTAAATAAAAAATCTCTGATCGACATCCCGTTGCCAGGTGCAGAACTTGGTATCATGTCGAACAAGAGTACAAAGTCAGGAAGAATTCTGAGAACAACTGTATGAGGAGTTTAGGCGACAAGTTATTGTTTGGGGCGCTTGTTTCAGCCAAAGGTTTTTTGAACTTTTAAGATGAACTTAATCTACTACCTAAACAAGTTGCATATCAGTGAAACAGACATTTTTAGTGGTAAATAAAAATACCTTACTTTTCAAAATCGGTTGCGAAATAAAAATTTCATGTGCGAAAGTTATTTTTGATGGGTCATATTTTCAATGCAAAATTCTGATGCATGAACAATTTGAAAAATGTTTTTTTTTTAAGAATTTTTATTCAAAAATGGTTTTAAATTGTTGGATATTAGTAAATTAAGACACCCTGAAAGTTTTATAGCAAAATATGAAGTATTACTGAAGTTATTTGAAATTTCTTAATGTTCTGCTGTCCCACCAACAAGGAATTTACACAGGAAAAGCCCCATCAAAAAATCATTTTGACTGTAAAATATTTATTTCTCAACCGATTTTCAAAAGTAAAGTATTTTATTTACCACTAAAAATGCCAGTTCTAATGATATATAACTGATGTACGTATTATTTAAATTGCTTGAGTTACTTCAGAAAAACCTTTGGCTGAAACAAGCGCCCCCAAACAATAGTCATTTGTAGGCAATGAACAATGACAATCCAAGTCCACAAAGGATTCATCAAACTTCAAAAATGCAGTGACAAGTTTTTGAATTACACAGACAACTATTATGAAAATAAAATGTTCTTCTATCAGTTGGAAGGCACCACAAGACACTAGATTGCTCTGTGTAGTAAGTTGAAGAAAATAGCTCGACAACGGTTTTGGAGTTATGCTATCGAAACGAAACGTTTGATCCATCACCATCAGCAAATCTTGATTATCATCATCATCATCAATAAATAATGTGTTTACCATTCTGTAGTCATCAGAGAATGCAATTGCAAGATAAGCACTCGTGTCCGATTCTGCTGCCTTCAGTTCAAAGTTGATGTTTGAGCCCGTGTCTTGCCACGTGACTAGGTATTCACATCCTCCCGTGCAGTCCGGGAAACAGCCTTTAGTAGAGCCGCAAGCTGAGTCCCAGCTTACTGAAGACGCATACACAAGCTGTAAGAAACCGTGAACAAACATTTAAAACGAAAATTAAAAACATTTAATTAAAAAATGAAATAATTAAAAATAATTTATTACATGTTTAATATATGCCAAAAAATATCCCTGCAATATTCGTCAGTCATTTAAATAATAAATATACGGTATTGTTAATGTGGGCTGTTCACATTTCGAAAACAAAATATAAATATAAAATAATATTTTATCACATGGAACTGCTTGTATTCCGTATAATATACCCATTACGTATTTCCTTATATTAACCATGTGTAATACAAGGCGACGGAATCAGGCGGTCGTTGAAGTGCAACTTGTCGTAACGTTCGTCTAGTCAATGTCCCGGAACACCCGTTTAGTCCGTGGAGTCCGTGGATAAAGCACTGAATCGGCGATGTTGTGAGGGTAACAGTCCGCCGTTCGTAGATTCACCACAAACGATAATGTGTAGTTTCTTGTCGTTCTTGAGCCATGTGATAAAAAGAATCTGACACTCGTTGTCATTTCATCCAAATTTTATTAAACTCGTCCAGGAATTTGTTATTAAGCTCGCCGGAGAGGCGAGCTTAATAACAAATTCTTGGAGAGGCGAGCTTAATAACAAATTCCTGGACGAGTTTAATAAAATGTTGTATGAAATGACAACGAGTGTCAGATCCTCTATATATCAGACGGATTGCATGTTTGCTTTTTTCATTTTCTAAACATTAGTTCACGCATTTATATCTATACAGTATATTTAACTTATTTCATTACATTGCATTTGGTCTATGAATTATTTAATATATTTCATCTTCTAAGGCCACACAAAACCACACATATATTTTTGTTTGGCCTAACATATAGCGCCAAAATAACAAATGATAAGATTATAACGTTTAGCGTCATTGCATACGGAACGATTAGCGTCATTGCATACGGTATCGCAGGGTCGTCATGGTTAAAGGGACACATGGAAATCTTTAAATAGTTATCAATCATTTAACTTAGCACCTCGATCCACCTTGATGTAACTGTCATTCTCATTTTAAATTTATTGTAAACTTAGATATGTATTAGATGATGTACTATGTACAAATCTGAATAAAATTATGTTCTGTTCTGTTCTGTTCTGTCATTCTCAATTTAAACCTGCTACACAAATAAAGGTAATTAAGTTTGAAGGTTTCTTTATTTTCTTCATAATTCTACCTTATTTTTAAATATATTATTGGTGCAATATCATCAACCAATAATAATATACACACACAATTGTTTTGGAACTATTCAACTAAAATTGTAAATGATGATTTGCCAAGTTATGCAAATAAAAACAACTAAAAATCATCAAGATTGCCTTGTGTCCTTTTAACATGAAGACAAAGAGACAAAATACAGACATTTATATTGATTTATTTTTTAAAATATGTATCTAACATTTAACACACATGTTCTTACATACAGCGTTGGTGAGATTGAACCAAATCGTTGGTGTTAAAACATGTGTTATAAGGAAGATTGTCGTTATTTTTATTCTGTTCCATTTCCATTTTTTTAACCTGATTTTATGTGTCGTTTGTAGGAACCTCAAAAGTGAAAAATGTCACAAATGTAAAAACGGTTACAACTGTTAAAAAAAGTCACATATGTAAAAACATACGACAAATGTAACACGTTTGGTGACATATGTAAAAAAATGTGACAAAAGTGAGAAAAAAAAAAGTTAACAAATGTAAAAAAATAAATAAAAGTAATATATGTAAAAAAAAAAGAGCACAAATGTAAAAAAAAAAAACATTTTTAAACGTTATTTTTGTTAGCTCTGTTGATCAAAGATCATGACGTGGTGCGACATCCGTCGTCCGTCCGTCCGTCCGTCCGTCGGTCTGTCCGCCCGTAAACCTTTGTTCGTGGCGACTACTCCTCAGACACCGCTTTGCCAATTTTGACCAAACATCACATGGATGATAATTAAATGAATTGCTTTTTAGATTTGCTAGCATCCAAGATGGCCGCCATTATCATTTATTGTCAAAACCTAAAACAATCGTCTTCTAAAGAACCACTGGAGAGATTTCGACATTTTTTCTTTTAAAATGATCGCCAACGCCTAGCCTATCATATTTGTTCAAATAAAGTTCCTCGGATAAAACATGATTGTGCCCCGGGGGTCCAAAGTGTGTATATTGAGATTTTACATGTTTATAGAAAAAAACATTAAAAACTCTTCTTCTCTGAAACCACAAGGTACAGAGCTCTCATGTATTACATGTAGCATCAGTTTATGTTTTCTACTAAGTTTGTCAAATGGTAACCCTGGGGTCAAATTTGGCCACGTCCCAGGGGTCACAGTTTTACATAGGCTTATATAGGGAAAAAATCTTCTTCTCTGAAACTACAAGAGCCAGAGGTTTAATATTTTGCATTTACTATAAGCGTATGGTCCTCTAACCAAGCCTGTTCAAATGGTGATCCTGGGGTCACATTTGGCCCCACCCCAGAGGTCACATGTTTTACATAGACTTAGATTATAAGCTGATAATGAACACGACACAATAATGCAAGATTACGTTTATTATCAAACTAACTTTAAAGCACGAATATGAAATTGGTCAAGTGCTAATGCACATCTGTTGCTGGACACTACAAATGTTTCCATAAATGGTAATTGATCCTTACTATCACACTGACAGGGGACAGGGGACAGCGCCTATTCAAGTTGGATTAATTTAATAAATGAGGCTCTACCTATATACATGATATTTTAATATATTAAAGTGATTGCAGGCAACCTGGAAATATCATAGGCAAAAATACACATACAACTAAAACCATGTGATTCAGTTTTATATTCAATGGACATAAGCATGCACTACATTAGGACATATTTTGTGTTGTTTTAGTCAATTCTTACAAATATAGCTTTCTTATGTGCCCCCTCCCACCACAAGCCCCGCCTTTTTTCTCCATTTTCCATCCGATCTCTGACCAAGGGCAATGTATTTATGACGATTTAAGATGAGTGTCGTGTTTTACTAAAAAAATATATAGCCACATGAGACCATAGCGACATTTAACCTACTGACCCTAAAAACAATAGGGTTCCACTTCTTACCAAGGGCTATGTATCTCAGAAGTTTCAGGAGCGTTATGGTTTCAGTTATCGCTTGGAATTAATTTTTCCATACAAGGTCATAGTGACCTTGACCTTTGACTGCCTAGACCCCAAAACAAGTGTTCCTACTCTTACCTAGGGAAATGTACATGAATTTTCATAATGTTGGATGTTGTGCTTTTGAAATCATTGTGCATAATGCATATTTCCATAAAGGCATGGTGACCTTGCCCTTCTACCATCTGACCCCAAAAACAATGAATTTCTTCCTTTTTCCAAGCGCAATGTACCTGTTTGGGTGTTATAGTTCAAAATTATCGTCTGGAATGAGTAATTGTTTATAGACAGATGACCCCATACCATTACCATCAGTGTATTTTCAGAAGGTAGAATAGCTATTTCTTTTGAGACATAGTAAATGCGTGGGCAGTACCTCTTCCTTGAAAAGTTAAATTGATTCTAAAATAGACACATGTATTCATTTCACTCATTATAAACAGTTTGGTTATACTAAATATCTGCTTACGTACGGACAGTATCCCTTTCAAGTCATGTCATTTTCTGCGTTAGTGGTTTTGCTTCTTTGTAAAGTATCCACATTTCATCACTTTCTTACATTGCATTGTTTTGTTACATTGTTTTGCTCATGCATTTTTTTTTTCAATACGGTAAACTTTGGTGGCCGCCTTTATCCCGAGATACTAAGTCGTAATTACGAGATACTAAGTCGTAATTACGAGATAGTAAGTCGTAATTAAAAAAAATTACCCCTGGCACCAGACGCTTCCATACAGATGGTTATTTGGTTATATGTAAATAAAGTTTTTGCAGTTTTATGTTAATAAGCTCTGAGATGAGCAAGCATGCACAGATGATTATTACCATTGATTATTATAAATGAGCAAATTTCAGAAAACGTCCTCACTTCAGTTTCATTTTCATCGAAGGGATGTTTAAATAAGATCTCACGTAAGTACTAAAGAGAATGTAGTGCTACAGCCAAACAATCCTTTTTATTTACCATTCTGAAAACTTGGAAAAATGAGACCTATTTCTTTTAAATCGGTTAATAAACGAAGAAGATATAACCATTTTAATGTTGTCCTAAAACGGATATGAGAACTGCCATCTTGAGGACTACGACGTCATAATTCTAAATTACCATATATGGCATGTTGCTGAATATCATTTAAAGCAAAGACGATCATTGCAAATTAATGCAAGATCCTTTTTAATAAAATTATTACATTTAAGTATACATATTTTTCATACAGTACTCTCCTGCAAAATTATATACTTTTAGAAAATGTAAAAACATAAATGCAGGACACTTAAAACACTTAAAACTGACCGCTGAAAGTATATTCTACTGCAACAGTATGGAAACTGGTATTTTCATCGAAACTGGCAGGTATTGAATTGCTGTTTAATGCCTCAACTCATTATTAGGGTTAGGTTAGGAGCCGCCACTGGGAGAGGGGAGGAAACTGTACCCTATGGTTATTTAAAAATCTTACCGGCCAAATAACGGCAAAACTTATCAAAACCCTTTCCAGGTGTTCAAGTCATATACATGTAATATTGTATATGTGCCGATTAAAAGTGTAAGTTTATATTCACAGGTTCTTATTTTTAAAAAAAAAGGGATTGAAAATACGTAGAATGAATTATATATAAGTTGGTAACTCTCATTTTTGGGTTAGGTCTCGCTGGTTAACGCCGTTTATATTGTGTCTATAGAGATTATATTCTCAAAGTATGTAAGATATATAAACCTCGTCATCAGAAGGTTTAGAAACGATGCAAATATGCCTGTTGATGGCGGTATAGCGACTTAAACGTCCTCGAATGATAGACTGGATACACGGAACGGCCCGATTTACGTCCCCATCCGATGGACAAGGCGAATGAAAGTGTCTTGCACAAAGGACAAACCAAAGTAACCCAGGGGCGCCAGGGAGGCTCGAACCCGTGATATTCGGATTCAGAGTCGAGCGTGCCATCCACTGGCCACGGCGGTCACGTGACATGCTAGATATACTCAGATATATACTCACCTTCACCAGCAACATGGCTGCCAGAAGTCGCGAGATTGCGCTCATTGCCATGGTTGGTCACTACATGCACGCTTCACACAAAACTGCAAATGTTAAGTCCAAAAATTAAATAAAATATGGTTCACTTTGACATAATCTTTCGTATATATACCCTTCTTGTAAAGAACCTCCTTTATGTAAATGCAATGTGTTTCACCTTAAAGGGACACTCTGGGTTTTTTCGCACCCAGAACTGTTTTGAAAGCAAGATTATTTCCATGTGGTAACTGAGAAAGTTAAACCCGGTAAAGTTTATATAAGTACATTATTTAATTTATGTGTTTGTGTGTGTGTTTTCCTTCATTATTTCTCAAAACTAGCCGGACGGTTTAAAGAAAAAATACAGAAAAAAGTGTTTTAAAAGTAAGGGAATAACAAAGGAAGACAGTTTTTGTAAACGTTTGCCTGATGTGTTCTGATTTGTGAAAATGTATGAGTAAAATCTGGGCTGATAATTAAACGTCATATAAAGCCCTGGTAAAATAGACGTCAATATAAAGCTCCATGTGCATATGTTATAAATTTAGTTAATTTTAACACTATTCACTAAATATTGATGAACTATATAAAACATTATTTGTTTTGAAACAATATTACTTGTTCTGAAACATTTAAGAACGAAATTGCAGTGTAAATATTCAAAATGTGAAGAAGACACGCGTGGCGCTGGGAGATGATTGTCGTGTGTCCCTTTAAGTGAGAGTCATTGACTTACTCTATGTGACCTTTCACAATTAGAACATTATAAATTCGATTTTAATCAATAAAAGAATTTCGTTATGGAGTGCTATATGTCCATGATGATGTATTAAATGACCCGGTATTTACAATGTACTCAAGATTATATGTAATCGGCGCGTCACGAACCCGAGTCACTGTATAATACATCCGAGTTACCATAACAAACCATAATAAATAATCGTCACGATTTCGATCACGAGTATCTGAATCACTGTACGCTTTCCAGAGCATATATTAATATACCAGTATATATGATAGCAACTGCAGCTGTAGTAAGAAGATCAACTGTGTAGGGGTTGATGCACTATTTTCAAGCACTATTTTAATTTATTTAATAGGGCTCTGAAAAACTTGAAAAAGCTGAAATAATTATCAAAATGCAAATAAAAAGATATGACCTACTGAAAAGTTGAATCCTTTCAAAAAAAAAGGACACACTCATTGGATCATACATTTCTCTGAAGACCTTTAAATTACCCATGTTTTCATACCAAATAAAAGTAAAAGTGCCGCTGTATTCCCTTTAAGACTTATTTTCCAAACTTAGGACAGTGACTTAAACATTACATCAGTTGCCGTTAAACAACCCTTCAGTTCAATTTAAACTGACCTATTTGCTGACATATATTTAACCGATGAGATATTAAAATAATGTAACCTGGTTTAAATATTAGGTGAAAAAAGTAGCTCAACAAGTAAGTCACAGTTACCTCCCTTCTTCCCTTTGGATTCCACATTGAAAGATCGCCAAGTGACCAACAAATAATAAAGTAAAATTTTAAAAAACGATACTCCGTTGAACATTTTCAAACTTTTCTGGATGTAGGTCAGTGAACTAAAAAGCATATCAGTTACGAATGTGACCTAGGCAAACCAAAAAATGCTGGTTGACAGATTGGTAAATAACTTTTGAAATACTTTTTTCAAACTTGGCATAAGAAATGTCAAATTTAAACAAGCAATGTCATGACATTAAATGGGCTGGCCATTCAGTGTCAATGTGAGCTTTTCATTAAAACAAGGACAGTCCCCAGAAAAATAGGTTAATCCAAGGTAGGTCACAGTGACTTTATAACATTCATCATCATTCAGCCATATAATTTTATAACCATCGATGAAACATGCTAAGATGACCTTAACTGAAAAAATAGGTCTAAAGCCCTGCGTGTTCTTTTGTGTTTTTTGTTGTTAAAATACGGGCAGTTTTCACCTGTGTTTAACGTTGCTTTCATATTGCCTTCAAGAATACATTTCTAGTTTCGAGACAGACCCAAATACCCGACATTCACCGACTTTCGAACATTCACATGCTATGTGTGTTTTATTCCTTTACAGTTAACAAAGAAAACACAAAGAAATAGCCACATATTCCGCCAAATGCCAGTTATTGTATATAAAGCAGTTATACTTGCAAACAACACATATATATTAGCATCTGAGGACTGTTACAGATTATATATATATACAAGCAAGGTTTTACGCAAGCGTAGAATAGCTGCCGAGAGAAAATAGCATTATTTCTGGAAACAAAGTTTAACATAATAACAGACCAAGTCACGGGTGTTAAAACAATAATAATAAAAAAAGAGTTGTCACGGAGACGTAAACACGCCATGACCGTTTTTTTTTACCAGACACTTTCTTCCGAATTTGTGCTACGCGAATCCTTGACATGCCTTACAAATTGATTACATATTCACCTTTGCAGCACGACGTGCTAAAGTACACATCAGCACAGAAATAGAATTACTCACATGTGCGTTAGCCAATCGTGAACGCTCGGCCAATCCCGTCATTCCTCGGGATCACGCCTCGTGTGTATCACGGCGCTTCGGTATGTACAAAATCTTTACATTCTGTTAGTTGGAAGGCAACGGCACATAAAATAGTGCACTGTTGCTAAGCTGTTGCTACATAAACATTATGGCCGCTTGCCACACGTGTTGATGTATGGTTTGCGTTGCATGTGTGTTACTTACAATACAGATGAAGGTTTTATCACTGCTTTCACGTAAATAAACTATAGAAGGAGCAATCGGCTAAATGACATTGCAAAATGTTGAAGATAACTTTGATTTTGAATGCAAATTCGTTTTGGCGAGAATCTGACGCGCGTTAAGCTAGTATGACGTAACCAATATGGAAACCTGCGTATTACATTCGAGTCATGCTGCGAAGCAGTGTACGAGATGTTGCGAATGGTGCGTTAGCGTGCATTACAACACAGATAAACTGTTCATTGCTACCATGTGTAATTATAAGATTGCGTTATCAAAGTGAAAAACTCAAAGAAACTATTCATTACTACCTTACCAAAACAATATAAGAACGGCATCGAATAAAGAAAGGTCGCAACAGGAAATATAATTCAGTATTTTTTGTTTGTGTTTAAATTTTATTTTCAGCACATTTTAGGCAACGTATGACGGTTCATTTTTAAGTGGAAGAATGCCATCAATAAGATCAGACATGCCATTACTAGGCATCAACCATGCCATTGTTAGGATCAGAATGCCATCACTAGGATCAGCAGACATGTACCACACGCTGGGTAGAACCAGTACAGTACATCTCCCGCCATCCGTAAGAATCGATACAATTTAGTAACCATTTTAAAGAAACTAACCCGCCAAATAAAGGCAAAATTACATTACAAGTTTATCTAAACGTTCAGGTCATAAACTAATGTATATGTACCGATTAAAAGTAAATATGTATTCACGAGTTCTCAAGATATCCATGATTGAATATGCGTAAAATGAATTGCGAGTTTAACTCTTAATTCGACGCTCCAGTTTTGGGGTTTGGTCCGACAGGTTAAAGACGTTTATATTGTGTCTATAGAGATTGGATTCTCAAAATATTTAAGTAATATATATATACCTCGTCATCAGAATGTTTAGAAACGATGCACATCTGTTGAACAATTTACCTGTTGATGACGGGATATGGATTTACACGTGCTTCGAAGTTATATATATATATATATCGTCATAGCTACTTCAAGTGTTTTGATTGTTCGGAGTTGCGTTATCCCGCGTCATACATGGGGCCTGACGTGTTTCATATTCTTAGAGGGTTCGGAGTTGCGTTATCCCGCGTCATTCATGGAGCCTGACGTGTTTCATACTCTTAGAGGCTGACCACTTGTATAATCTCCATCTTGGATGCATATTTCAAGAAGTACATCGGCTTACGTCTTGAGATAGTTCAAGATACGCATATTTTGAATATTATTGAAGATAGTGCAAGTGACGAGAACTTTGAGATATAAACACTAGGCAATATCATTTAGTATTGTCTCATTAGTATTGTTTCTTACAGTAGATTACATACTGAAACGAAAAAGAAACGCAACTCGGGAATTTCCGCTATATATATTGTATGTGCAATATCACGCTGCTGTTAATCGAATAGTACATGGCTACGTAAGACCTTTCCTTTCGGAAAAAAACAGAGACTAAAACACAAATAACACAGCAAATAGTATTCCTTCAACGTTTCATTATTGACAGACTACGCGTGTGAGCAATCTTAGGATGCAACATTTTGCAAACTCTTTACGATACATACAGTACTGAAAAGGGTCTATTTTCCAAAGAGGAACTTCAACATAAATTTATGAATTTCATGTTACAAAGTGTACTGTGATTAAAACGTCTACAACATCACAGTTGTGTCCTTTCTCTAACTAACTGCAACTCATTCTTTTACAAAACATCTTGAGATTCCTTTGGATGTGTTAAATTAATTAAATGTGCAGAATATACAATATAGGCCTATAGCGGAAATACCCGAGTTGCGGTTCTTTTTTTCGCTTCAGTATACATAGATAGGATAGTCGGATAATTGAGGTATTCCATGATTTAGTATTAATAATTACACCCTATATAATGGCAGATAAACAATAAATAGACGCAAACAAAGACATATTAGTGAATAAAATAGCAACATTTGAAATAAAGCATTACTTAACGGAAAAGCCCGCAAGATACCACGGTGGAGATACCACGTTGATTAGTAAGAGCCTTAGTATCGCCGATCTACCAAAACCAATATGTTTAGGTTGGTTTGGTGGCCGTGTGGTGTTAGGCGTCTGCTCTTCAGCGAGGCGGGATTGCCATTGTTGATAACATACGAATGTGGGTTCGAATCCGTTCTAAAATTCTCTCCATAGGCTATAAATATAATGCTGAGGGAAGTCTGGATGAAGCGTTGCCAAGGATACAGATTGCCACGAAGAACCAACTTTGAAAGAAATATGCGATGTGGCCAAGATCCTGTTCTACACCCGTCATTGTGGAATACCGTACACGATTTATAATAAATGTCCAATAAAAGTTGTGGCGACTGCTGCAAATTGTTTGGAGGAAGGGAAAGGTACCAAACTTATGGCAACATGCTGAAGGATGATTTACACATAAAGGGAGAAAATGCAACTATCCAATTCCGGACGATATAACTTTTGAGCGTAGGATATAAAACATGTTTGCTCAGTGTTAGCAAAAGGCATTTATGACAGTCTACATACTTCTGTCCAGAGGAATTCCAGGATGTTCAAGCTTTGTCAAACATACCAGCGCTGTTTTTAAAAGCAAGAATCAATGAGTTTTTTGGCTTGGTGTTACAATGTGGCAGAAACCTTCTCGCCTCCCACTGGGAGCTCGACTTGTGAGAAAGTGTCGATCTTTACGGATGGCAGGAGATAGACAGTACTGGTTCTACTCATGAAACAGTTGGTGGTCTGCCTCCATCACGAACAAATCGACTGTCATATATAGCTTACAATGTGCTGTAAAAAACGTAAAGCAAACAAACAAACCAACCAACCAATCAACCAACCAACACGATGGCAGAGACACGCGAATGGTACTGTCACAGTTTGCATGATCCCAGTAATGAACCTTATCCAAACTGCAGAACGGGAATCAAGGGGGGGTTGTATGTAACCGCATTGTCTGTTGGCAAGAGCAAGACTCACATGAGGAAATGAAAAGATAAGAAAATCAGCGGCGCTGGAAGAGAAGTTCGCTCAGGGAGAAACTGGACAGTGATCCAAGAAGTAGAATAAGAGATGACAACTTAGGAACAAGAAAACATTGGCGGCGTAACCAACATCGGTATAGAACGGCTTGGGGAACGAAATTCACAGAGATGGCAAGATGCTAGCACATCGGACAAAAGAAGCATGGAACAAGAGAAACAAATAAGTTCGACAGACAGTGCATATGTGCCCAGGGAAGGTGGACCAAGATTTTGACATGGACAGACATATGGCATTTTGAATCATTCCAATTGATATTTATGCTGGCCAGTGTATGATCTCCTTCCTTCTTCCACTAATATGTACAGATGAAATCTCACAGAAGACACCAGCTGTCCGTTGCGTAAGAGCAGATGAACACTCCAGCACATAAAGCTGCACAGATGGAACTTTACAGAAGATCCCAGCTGTCCGTTGCCTACGGGCAGAAGAACACTCCAGCACATGCTCATCATGCCAGACAGCTCTGGTCAACGGTCGATGGAGACATAACAATGTGTTGAGAGAGACGACTGATATGCTGAAGAGAGAAAGGATGAAAGTAAGAACAAAGAAGAATGGTCCCCAGCTCAGTAGATTGATCAAAGGGAGACGAAAGGCAACTACAACAAGTGACACCTCATGCCCCTAAACTGCTGACGAATATGTTAGTATTTTCCCCAATACAAGAATACTATTCAAAAATATTTTTCTGACGAACCCTTAGGCAGATTTTGATTGATCTTCTTCACAGTATTTGCCACTATAATTTATATTTGGCGCAAAGCATCGTACTAAAAAGGTGATTCATTAACGTTTGTACAAATAAAGTCCCTTCAACCGAAACAAAAGTGTCTAATGCAAGATTTTGTCTTTCATCTCAGATTATCTTTCTTTTGTAGCACAGAGAACCTTTATATGCAATGCCAAGTCAGATTCGACAATAATTACAGCATGCTGGCGTGTCTTGAAACATATGTTCGTTTTGATTGTTATTTAGATTATTTGAACAAGTTTAAAGCTACACAACCTGTATTTAAATCGCTTTCTTCTTTGTAAGCGTGTCTTTATTTGTAACTTCATGTTCACCAGCTCATGGCGAAATCGGGTATTTAAGCGATCAAATTTAACGCAGGGCATCATGATTCTCGTCCAGACCATCGGGCCAGCAGGACTGGTTCAAGTCCCGTTCCGGGAAACTCTTCTTTTTTTTTTTAAATATGTTCGGAAGCCGTATAAGGCTAAATACAATTTGATGTATTACGCATCAATTGCTAGCTTATATACCGACTTTTTTGGCTGTTCGTCGAATTGAAACTACTTCACACGTGACCTATTCATATTCATGAGTTTGTATCAGTTTAAATTTAGCGTCTGTAGCAGGAAGATATTGAAGATATATTGAATCATGACTTGCAAATTATGCCTGAATTTGCCGAAACATGGTCAGTTAAGTTTAACACAAACAAAACGGACGTTTTATTTATCTCACCATCAAAGCATTAGACAACCAATGCTTTTGGAAACACCGTGGCAATCTTGGAACAATGATCGAGTGTTACTAATAATACCTTAATTACATAGGCGTAGGAACAGGAAGTCAGCTCCCCCATCCCAGAGAACGTTGAAGGTGTATTAAAATTTATTGAGTCGGGGTGTGGGTATTGAATTGAACTGAATATTGTTCAATTGCTCATGAAAACATTATACGTTATTTAAGGCCGCCCCAGAGAAAGTTGAAGGTGTATTATAACTTACTGAGTGTGTGGGGGAATTGAATTGAACTGAATATTGTTCAATGGCTCATGAAGACATTATACGTTATTTAGAGCCGCCCCAGAGAAAGTTGAAGGTGTATTATAACTTACTGAGTGTGTGGGGGTATTGAAATGAACTGAATATTGTTCAACGGCTCATCATCAACACATCATAGTTTATTTAGAGCCGCCCCAGACAAAGTTGAAGTCTTATTATAACTCAATGAGTGGGGGAAATTGAATTGAATTGAATATTGTTCAACGGCTCGTGAAGACATTATGGGTTATTTAGAGCCGCATTATAACTTAGTGAGTTGTGATATAATGACTAAATAAGGAAGACCTCACAGCACCATGATTATATGATCATATGATTGTACTAAGTGAGTGGTAAAATAATGACTAAATAAGGAAGACCTCTCAGCACCATAATTATATGATCATATGATTGTACTAAGTGAGTGGTAAAATAATGACTAAATAAGGAAGACCTCTCAGTGCCATAATTATATGATCATATGATTGTAGTAAGTGAGTGGTAAAATAATGACTAAATAAGGAAGACCTCTCAGCACCATAATTATATGATCATATGATTGTACAAAGTGAGTGGTAAAATAATGACTAAATAAGGAAGACCTCTCAGTGCCATAATTATATGATCATATGATTGTACTAAGTGAGTGGTAAAATAATGACTAAATAAGGAAGACCTCTCAGCACCATAATTATATGATCATATGATTGTACTAAGTGAGTGGTAAAATAATGACTAAATAAGGAAGACCTCTCAGCACCATAATTATATGATCATATGATTGTACTAAGTGAGTGGTAAAATAATGACTAAATAAGGAAGACCTCTCAGCACCATAATTATATGATCTTATGATAATAATCAAGCACTAACATTTCACCCTCTCTGAGGCAGCTCTAAATAACATATAATGTATTGATGATGTATTGATGAATAATATTCAGTTCAATTCAATTTCCCTATTTAGTCAGTATTTCACCACTCAATAAGTTATAAATGTTAACTTATTAATACAACATTGCCTTTTGCTGGGTCGGCTCAAAATAGCATTTATGTTCATGAAAAGTTAAGCAAGATTGAATTCCCTTATTTAGTCATTATTTAACCACTCAATAAGTTATATTAAAATATTCTACTTCCTCTGGGATAGCTCTCAATAAATGTTGATGAGCCGGCAAACAATATTCAGTTCAATTCAATTTCCTTTATATTTAGTCATTATTTCATCACTCAGTAAGTTATACCATGGTATCTGCGGACACCATGGACGGTGCGGACACCATGGCCTCCTATAAATGTATTCAAAATGGGTCCAAATATGTAGTTCTTGAACCATTCCAGAAGCGTGTCGAATAGAACCTATAAACAGGGGCAATCGTACAATCATAGATATATTCAAATAAAATGTCTTTGAACGAGATCCACTTAACTATACAACAATGGCCATTTCCATTTTGTTTTCACATACACTTCAAACAAAAATAAAATCTATTATTCACGACAAAACAACAAATTTTCCTTTTTATTTTATACTTTATATGCAGTATGCCGAGTTTTTTTTAATTTGACGACATCATTGGCTTAGTACGATAAAATTGCTGTTTTTATTCCCCATATCTTCTAAACTGTAATAATGATCCTTTTATTATATACTTATTATAGAAATATTTACATTTCTGTTGCATATATATGCAATAAAGAAGGTTTCTAAATGTTTCAAGGCTTATTTTTTGATAAAGCGTAGAAGGGAAATGGGCGTATCTTAAAGTATTTGGGGGTGTTGCTACAGCTTACAAGTTAAAGTTCATTGGTGTGACGTACTTGTTTTGTTTGTTTGACGCAACGTTGTCTTGACGTTCTCGTGCAAATTGGTGCAAATTGGTGTAAATGCAAGCATTATTAAGAATTTCCGTTCTATTTTAAGTAGGATAGTGATACAAATCTATTTTTAGTAGCATACTGATATGGATTTAGAAAACCTCTAGAGGTGATACAGGTTTTTGTATTCCACTGTAAGAAAATGAAGGTACTATGTATATAATTATTGATAGGTATATAATAAATCTCTATATTTCACATGTATGAAATACCGCTTTTATTTCATTGCTAAAATCCACACAAAAAAAAAAAGGTATTTATTAAATATCATAAAATATAAGCATTTTTCATTGGTCTAGAAGCAGTCACGTGTGATTAAATAGTTTTGACCATCTCACTGGAAATATGCCAACCTTTCAATAGTTCATCACCTGACCGTGCAATAATAAATTTAGCATGCAATAGAACTTCTATGTCATTGACACACTTTTTTTTAAAAAACTGCAAAGCATCACTGACACAGATCGACAATTGCACGGTCACGTGACACTTTGCTGTTTAAATGAACAAAGGAAGCAGGTACATTGTTTACACGGCTCACACTCCAAATTTTAATTTTATTAGTAAAAAATCAAAACTGTTATAATTTATGATATATAATAAAACAACTATGTAATACCTCAGGAGTCAATGAATTAGAACTATTTATCCTCAGGAGTGACTACTGACCCTTGAAGGATACTATTACACTCGGCATTCCGCCTCATGCAATAGTACCCTTCTCGGGTCAGTCGTCACTCCCTCTGATAAATTGTTTTAACCATTGACTTCTAAGGAATTAAATAGTTGTATCATGTGCGTTAATGCATGTAAAATTATAGGTATCTTACAATCTATCTCTCTAAAGGGCAAAATTGTTTAAGGGTCCTTTCGTGTAGATAGGAAAATTACGTCTGTTGCCACGTGTGTCACGTAATGGACGTGGGAAATGATGGTTTGGGCGGAACGTTGGGTTATAAAGTGCATTGTTTTCCAGTCGTGGAATGTTGAAAATTGCTTTGATTGGAGCAGTCGTCTGAAAGGGTGAATTTCACAGGCAATATGTGGTCAGTATATCTATTTTATGAAATTTTATTGTACATTTGTATTCAATGGGCGTCGCCATTTTGTTTCGTGACGTTGCTTCATCCGGTCAGCTTTTATATGTTTCTCAAACATTAACTTGATACAACTAGCATATGATTCTGAAGTTAACTTTTATTAGATATAATTATTGCAGTCGATCATTAATTGTAATACAATATTAAATTGATAACGTTGTAAATTAAGTGCATTTGTTAACGATGAGGTGATATACATGTATATATGCCAAGACGTATGTATAATTCATTAATTGTATTACAAGATTAAATTGATAACGTTGTATATTAGGTGCATTGGTTAATGGTGACATGATAGACTTGTATATATGCCGATGCGTATACATGGCGTTGTAGAATACGTATACATTGCTACACATCATAATTAGAGAGTGGCTCACATATATTTACTAGATAATGATTTGTTTGTGTAATGACAATTGTATAAGATTGTTGTGTTAATGAACCGACATCTAAAAGTATGTATTATTACAGCCTAAGCCTCCCGGAGTGGAGCCAAGTCTTTAGGGTGTGTAGGCATAACGTAACTAGCGGTGGAGACGGTCCCCGTACCTGGACAACATGGTCAGGTTCTCATAATTTCAACAACACTTTAGTGTCATATATATACTGAACCAAACAGCTAACGCACCAGTAGACAACACCTTTAATATCTCAATAATAACAATCAATAAATATAAAAAAAATCATTCTGAACGAGACAAATATCTTGTCAATAATGACTGTAAATTTAACAAGAGGTCAATGACCTTGAAGCTCCACTGATAGGTTTTGATAGCTAGATCAGCATTCCTGTGAAGTTTCATGAAAATCTGTCAAGTAGTTTCAGAGGAGTAGTCGCTACAATTTTTTACTATATAACTCTATGTAAACAAAATGGCCGCAGCAGCCATATTAAATGACAAATCAAAAGATTTTCAACAACGACCAACACCATGTCATGCTGATCATTTTAGAAAAAGTCCCATATCAATATCAGTTATAGTTTTCAAGAAGTAGGTGCTAAAAACTTGTTTTTTAAAAATCTATTTTTAGCCGTGGTGGCCATCTTGAAATTCCTGCCAGCCTGAAATTTTGCTAGGATCAACTAGTTATCAAGAGCAACATTCCTGTGAAGTTTCACGAAAATCCGTCAAGCAGTTTCAGAGGTTTTTATTATATAACTCCATGTAAACGAAGATGGCAAGAAGTAGTCTCTACAAACTTATTTTTTAAAAATCTATTTTTAGCCGTGGTGGCCATCTTGGATTTTACATCAACTTGAATTTTTGCTAGGATCAACTAGACATCATGGGCAATATTTCTGTAATGTTTCATGAAAATCCATCCAGTAGTTTCAGAGGAGTAGTCGCTACAATAAAAAATTTACGGACAGACAGACAAGACGGACGGACAACGGACACCGCACCACGGCATCTTTGATCAGTAGAGCTAAAAAAATCATTCAAATCTTCAACGGTACCAGTTGGCATATAATAAGTTCATACATTAAAGGTATTGTCTACTAGTGTGTTAGCTGTTTTGTTCAGTATAGACAGTCAACATATTCAGTATTTGTGATAATAACGTCTTATAATACGTTCATGAGAACAGTCTTTTTCATCTTTCATCTGTGTATTCGCTTGTTTTCTTGATAATTGTATATATATTTAACATATTTTAAAAGTTGCATTAAACTTATGTAAATGCAGTCACCAACATTGATTCTTTCCTCAGTTAGTCCCAACCACTAGGGTCATCTTGCGACAATGGCATCCTGAGAAAATGTCTTTTAAAGCAAAGAAAATCACTGCAAATGAAAAATAATCATACAAATTATACATTTTACAATTGTATATTTACTTTTAATCAATACTAGACAGGTGTTCCGCAGAACACGCGTGTTGCCTGTCAGCGCTTTGTCAGTATAACAAGGTTTTTTGGACCCAGATAAATGACCTTGACAAACTGGCCTGACTTAAGTTTTCGTGAATAAAAAAATGAGTATTTCACCCATATAATGACCTTCAGTGTGACCTTGACCTTTATATTTTAGTATGGTCATGTCGATGTTGTCATGATGAGTATATATTGAAAGTTTGATGAAGAAATATCAAGAAATGAGAAAGTTATAGCCAACGTTAAGTTTTCGTGAAGAAATATTGAGTATTTAACCCATATAATGATCTTCAGTGTGACCTTGACCTTTGTATTTTAGTATGGTCATATATGGTTATAGCTAACGTTAAGTTTTCGTGACGGACGGACGGACGGACGGACGGACAGACGGACGGACGGACAACAAAGTGATCCTTATGTATCACATTTTTCTTCCAAAAGGCGACTCAAAATCACTGCAAATGAAAAATCATCATACAATTTATACATTTTTACATCTGTATATTTATTTTTAATCAATTTGTACTGATTTTCTTTGCTTTAAAATGAATTTTGTCAATATTTGATAAATGGTAAAAAGGCGTGATGACATCATCGTTCCAAGATGGCCGCCTCCATTTATGTTTCTCGGCAAATTTTCAATAGGTCATATCTCCTATATTTTTTCGGGTATTTTGATAATTCTTCCAGCATTTTCCAAGTGTTTAATACAAGTTGTAGTGCATCATCCTCATTAAGGCACACTATCTGACCTATCTTCCATACTACTGACATCTTGTGCATCCATAAGAATCGACACTTTCTCACTTGAAAAGTCGAGCTCCCAGTGGGATTCAAACCCATAGTGGTGAGAGGCGAGAAAGTTTTAAACACAGCATCTTTACTATCTCAGCCACGGAGGCACTGTATAATTATGTCTGAGAAACATGTTTGTCACTGCACACCACTTTTCACACTAGATTCAGATGTGCATGCATTTTCAGAAAGCTATCTCTGACATGGTATTTCAGTGACACTCTGGAACCTAAAATTATGATCCTTGTTGGATATTGTTTCCGTCATATGGACAAGCAAAACAATTATAACATGACGAAGTTCTAAGTTGCCTCTTATGGTAATGCAGCCATTGCCCATTTGCCATGAAAATGTAGTGAAAACGTAAGTCATTTAGTGCAGAAACCTATTTTTAAAAAAAAAAAACACTATTTAATACAGAATATATTGCTCATAAACATAAAGTCTAATTTTGGCAACTGTTACACTGATATTTGTTCTAGTGACCTCAAAATCAATATGTATTGCAATATATCGCGCAGAATTGGTGGGCAGAGTTATACATATTTTTAAATATTCCTCATAATGTGTGAGGACCACAGAGTTGTTGCATCTGGTCCGTGGTGGCGATGATCTGGTGTTCTATATATTGCTGGCTATTAATTTCAGTGTCTTCAAGGTAGTAACGATAATTGACCATCATGCCACATGATTTGGTCAGCCCACGCAATGACATATCCGACTGCCAATTCAGACGCCATAAAACGGCTCCATTTTGAAGATGGAAATTTGCTGAAATAAACAATAATATGCTGTTTTACAACTTGTAATAAACGAGGGCACCAATGTATCTGATCTTAGGCTGTATATTTTATATAAGGTGTAAGAAAATTATAACCTGTACTGCTAGTAGGTTACATATCTATTCATTCTTACAACAGTCCAAAAGTCATATCTCATATTGAATTAGTTTTTGTAGTTAGGCCAAAAAATAAATAGGTGTGTTTCCTATTGCATATTCTAAAAAAAATAGGGTAGGTCGGTAGGCTTTTTTTTTTTTGGAGCAAGATATTGTGAGATTCTACATGTATTTATCTCATAAACCCCATACAAGTTGATGATACAACTGGAAGTTTCTCTGTGATGTCAGGTTACCTTGATATATTGTGATAAATCATTGTTCAGAACCAAGTTTTTTTTTTTATATTATTTTTTTTTTTTTTAATTTTTTATCATAAAAAGTTTTAAGGTCGGCCCCTTAAAAATAGGGTCGGTCGGGCCACCGGAAACACAGGTAATTTTTTTTTTGGCCTTGGGTTTAATCTGACCAAAACAAATGCACATCATATCCATAAGCAGTAAATATTGACAGGAGCTTTCAAAGCTTTTAAAGACCCGTAGTATAAAATTTTGAATTTTGAATTTCTCGGACGTGGATGAATAGAAATATATGAACGTGAAATGCAAATAATAACAAGGGACACCACCGGTCGGTGCAAATGCTCGACTTTCAACGCCTTGTCTACTTATTGAGAATAAAGGTTAAGGGTATAACTCTGCTTAACTCTTGGCCCGCTAAGGGTGAATACAATAGCCTTTGCATCCATTGTAAACCCAGATCAGCCTGCGAGTAACTCAAGTAACTCACAGGCTGATCAGGTTTACAATGTCCAGCTGCTGATCAGTAATTTTTCCCAAAACACCCCTTTGTCATATAAATGGAATGGTCTTAAGACAAAGAAAGAACAGTCCATTATATATAATTTATGTAGCTGGTTAAGAGTTAATTACAAAGCATAATAATGATACTTGTCTTTATGAGTTCTTCACATGACACTTCACATGACACTTCACATGACACCGAGTACATATGTGATGTTTAATAGAATTATTTTAAGGGGATTCCGAGATAATTATGATGAAAAATGTAAATAAAAAAAATACATAAAATTGGCCATCATTTGTTAAAATAAAAGCATGAGTTATAGAACCTGGCTCTAATGATGCCAAATACATGTGTAAAGTTTGAATCCATTATGTAATGTAGTTTCTGCGATACAAGCTTACATGAAAAACTTTAACCAGGAGACGCAGATGACGATGACGATGCAGACGCCGATGACGATCAAGTGATGACAATACCTGCTGGTTTTTTTTGAAAAAAGCCAAGCTAAAAATAGGTTACAGGACAGGACGTGATGGACAGCACGATTCCTATATACAGGGTAGCTCCACTTTTTCAAAGGAGGTATGAATATAATATGGTGACGTTAGGAGTTCATTCAGTATATATCCATTTTAATTTGCATCTGATAGGCCAATCACTCGTCTTATTCCCTGGCCAAAACAAAGCAAGAGGTCAATGACCTTGAAGCTCTACTGATTGATTTTGATTTCAGGAAGTAGTCGCTACAGACTTGTTTTTTGAAAATCTATTTTTAACCGTGGCGGCCATCTTGAATTTCCGGCCGACCTGAAATTTTGCTAGGATCAATTAGACATTAAGAGCAACATTCCTGTGAAGTTTCATGAAAATCCGTCAAGTAATTTCAGAGGAGTAGTCACTACAAGTTTTCATTATATAACTCTATGTAAACAAAGATGGCCGCTGGCAGTCATGTTTAACGTCAAATCAAAACGATTTTCGACAAGGACCAACATCATGTCATACTGATCATTTTAGAAAAAGTCCTATATCAATATCTCTTATTGTTTTGAAGAAGTAGTCGCTACAAACTTATTTATTTTAAATCTATTTTTAGCTGTGGCGGCCATCTTGAATTTCCGGCCGACCTGAAATTTTTTTAGGATCAACTAAGACATCAAGAGCAACATTCCTGTGAAGTTTCATGAACATCCGTCAAGTAGTTTCAGAGGAGTAGTCGCTACAAGTTTTTACTATATAACTCTATGTAACCAAAGATGGCCACTGGCAGCCATGTTTAACTTCGAATCAAAATAATTTTCCACAAGGATCAACATCATGTCATGCTGATCATTTTAGAAAAAGTCCTATATCAATATCACTTATAGTTTTCAAGAAGTAGTCGCTACAAACTTATTTTTTAAAAATCTATTTTTAGCTGTGACGGCCATCTTGAATTTCCGGCCGACCTGAAATTTTTCTAGGATCAATTAGACATCAAGAGCAACATTCCTGTAAAGTTTCATGACAATCCGCCAAGGAGTTTCAGAGGAGTAGTCGCTACAAGTTTTTACTATATAACTCTATGTAAACAAAGATGGCCGCTGGCAGCCATGTTTAACGTTGAATCAAAACGATTTTTGACAAGGATCAACATCATGTCATGCTGATCATTTTAGAAAAAGTCCCATATCAATATCACTTATAGTTTTCAAGAAGTAGTCGCTACAAACTTGTATTTTAAAACTCTATTTTTAGCTTTGGCGGCCATCTTGGATTTCACATCAACATGAATTTTTGCTAGGATCAACTAGACTTTATGGGCAACATTTCTGTAAAGTTTCATGAATATCCATCCAGTAGTTTCAGAGGAGTTGTCGCTACAAATAAAAGTTTACGGACAGACGGACGGACGCCGCACCACGGCATAAGCTCTGCTGATCTCTGATCAGTCGAGCTAAAAAATATAAGTCTGTTTCTGGTCTTGTTCCCAAAAAAATTAGGGTAGGTCGGTATTTTTTTTATTATTATTATCATTTTTTTTTTACAATTATTCCTTACTATACTAAATTCACATCAAGAACATCAAAACCATGTTTCTTGAACATAATATGGGTGGTCCACTATAAAACTTACACTTACACACATTAAAACACTTAAACATTTTTTTTTTTTATATATATATATATATTTATTTTTTTTAAATAATGTTTTTTGGGAGTCCCATCAAAAGTTTATGGTCGGGGACTGAAAAATAGGAATGGTCAGGGTTTTTTTGGCCCCAGATATACCAGATATAGTGTCTATGGACAAACAACGGGTTTCATTGTGATCTCGGGCAAGCGAGAATGGTATCATATCTACTATATACATACCTACAGGATTCAGCGCATACCCACGTCGTTTCTCCAAATATAAATAGCGAGCACATAGCCGCATGAGGGGGGCCTCCATTACGCTGGCTGCATGTTCATTATTGGTCCACGTATGACTGCTCACCAACTGTTTAAATGTCTCTAGTGCAGATTCCGTTGGGGTTAGAGCAAACATTTGTAAGTTAAGAATGTCTGTTTCACTTAAAAAACTAGATACATTCTCATCTTCTTCACAAAGTTCTGAAATAGAAAAATCTGCTTTTAGCAGGCAATTAAAGATTTTGACAGGTGAAATTTGCATTGTCTTCACTCCATATGCTCTAAACAGTAGCACAGATCTGGTATTACTGCAAACTGGTGGGCCGGACCAGAAGATCATTGATGCCAAGGGCCGTAGCCTAGATTTTGATCTCATACAATATAAACCCGCTAAAAATATTTTATTTTTTATCTGACATGGATTTTAATGCATTTAATACACACATTTTCGAGAACATAATACAAACAAATGTTCACAACTTACATTGTACATCTATCTCGCAACATTAAACGAAGAAAATATACAGCTTTATCCTGTTTTTAACAATTTCAATTCATTGTATGAACATAACGTTGCTTTAACATAAAGTAATCGTTGTTCTTGATGTTTCCTGACATTTAAAATCATTTAAAATGACGTCCTAATGGTTGAAGGATGCGATGTCAGAGGTTTTGATAGGAATTTTAAAAACACCTCAATAACCAATCAGCATTGAGCATTTTATTGAACTACGTTAGAACTGCCGTTAAGCTCTGGAGTTGCATTAATAGTAATATTTATTTGAAATATATGTTTTTTATCAGCATTATATTGTTGTTTTAATACATTTATATACTGTTTAGGAAGGGGTCTAGTAAAAGAACATTATTAAGAACTAAAATTTAAGCGTTCAAGTAGGGAAAAAACACTACGGGAGGGGTCGTTATTAGTTATAACAACTTGTGGCCTCACTCATTTGTACCAACCACAGACAACCATTACAGTATTGAAAAATAGAAGAATCAGAAATATTTATGATTTTTAAATTAGAAATCTTATAAGGCTTTATGCTTTCAAAAACAATTTTTCAAATATGGTTCTGGCAAGTTTTATTGAAATGATATTATTATAGAATGGTTTAAGTAAGGAAATTTTTACGTCTGAGGCATGTCAAAAGCAAAATATTTGCTGTTATGATACAATCCATGGGAGACTCACTTTTTCTATGTAGATGAAGGTTTATTTCTCCTATGAGCCAATCTCGGAATCCGGGTATAGGCGACATACTGGAGAACTGGGTCATGTGGACAAACTCCTGCTGCAGCTCCCAAACTACTTTCTTTATTAAATAATTACCCAAGTCTACACCCTGTAAACCTGCAATTACACATGGAGATTATAAAAATAGCATATGAAATATGTCTACTTTCAACCTTAACCCTTAACCCGCTACATATATATAATAGACTGTTCTTTCTTTAAATTAAGACCACTCCATTTATGTGACAAAGGGGCATTCTGGGGAAAATGACTGATCAGCAGCCAGACATTGTAAACCCTGATCAGCCTGAGAATGGTTAACGACGTTGCGTTGTAAACCTTCGACTCTCACCGCTGCAATTTGAATCCCACTGGGAGCTCGACTTGTTAGGAAGTGTCGATTCTTACGGATGGCGGGAGGTGTACAGTACTGGTTCTACCCAGAAAAAGTGGGTGGTCTGCCTCTACCACAAAAAAAATCGACCGTTATATATAACCTTGCATGTGTTGAAAATGACGTAAAACACCATACAAACAAAACAATACCCTCGTAAAAAGTAATGAGACTGTTTTAACCATTGTTGACATAAACAATATTTGTACTATTGTTCAGGGCGCTTGTTTCAGCCAAAGGTTTTTCGGCAATAACATGAGCAATTTTATAAATACGGCCATATATAATATGTCATTAAAACTGGAATTACCTTACTTTTCAAAATCAAATTATGAAATCTCAAATAACTTCCGTTTGCCCTAATATTTTGTTATGAAACTTTGAGAGTGTCTTAATTTACATTTATCCAACACATTTAAACCATTTTTGGATAAAAAATCTATAAAACTATATTTTTCAAATTTTTGATGCAGCAGGATTTTGCATTGAAAATGCCCTATCAAAAACAATTTTCGCATGTGGAATTTTTATTTCTACACCGATTTTGAAAAGTAAGGTGTTTTTATTTACCACTAAATATGTCTCTTTCACTGATATACGTCTTATTAATGTCCTATTTGAATTTTGTCTTAAAGGTCCAAAAACCCTTTGTCTGAAACAAGCGCCCCGAACAATATATATAAATCATTAGTTTCATCAGCATATTCTACCTTTAAAGAGGCTCTACCTATATCTTTTTGTCCACCAATTGATATAAACTTTACTTAATTATAAAGAGGACTATGAAAAAGGTAAATGGCAATAATTTCACCCAATGTAATATGCGTTTTGTTGGGGAAAAACAGGATTGAAAAGATCGGATTTTTGAAATTGTATTCGTACCGGTAATTGTTTTAGACAAGCCGATTGCGGAGGTTTCCGATCTTATTCGTTTACAATAGGAACTACCTCGTCTGATTAGCGAAGAGTTCCGATTGATTCGTTTGCTATCGGAACTGCGCCGAATAGTTTGTAATCGCATTGCGCATGTCCGAGAAAATCGTAAAAACTCGTAGTTCTCCGGCAGGAATAAACGGCTGGGCAGCATTTTATTCAAGATATTGTTTTGATCATAATTAATAATTTACAGAACTGGAATACGAACCATGTTTCTTCTTAGAATACTCATAAAATAGCTTTGTTTACATATAAATGCAGTAATATTGAGCATTTAATATTTTACATTAAAAATCGTGTAGATATAGGTAGTGCCTCTTTAAGATCAGACTTACTTAAAATATGTTATAGCAGAACTGTTGCCTTAGTAAGTAGCAGCATCAGTAACTCAGTGGATCAGACCTCACCCCTTAGAGTTGCAGACCTCTACCTCACTTTGGTTTGTTTGTTTGTTTGAATGGTGTTTTACATCATTTTTAGCATATGTAAGGCCTATAGGACATTTTTTGTGGTAGAGGCAGACTACCCCATTTTTGCTGGGTATAATCAGTACTGTATACCTCCCGCCAAGCATAAGAATTGACACTTTTTCACTTGACAAGTAGAGCTCACAGTGGGATTCGAACCCGCAGCAGTGAGAGATGAAATAGTTTTAGTCAGAGCGTCCTTACTATCTGCCACGGATGCACTGCCTCACATTGGTCCTCACGCTGGTTGAAGCGCTGGCGGAGTCAGATGGAAAGTTACATCCTTCATCTCATTTCCCTCTAACATTGCTGTACCATATAGGTTATAAGATTTGTATTAGGATATATGCACGTGTTCTTTCGCGTATTAATATTGCGCAACTTTAGGAGCGCAATATTTATGCGCGAAAAAACAAGTGCATATATCCCAATATAAATCTAATAAACTTTTTATTGCATAAGCATTTTTAAATTAGACCAATAAAATAGGTTGGAAAATTTAATTTTCGCCGAAATCATTTATTTGAACAAACTTATTGTCGTTACATCGTGGGCATTTTCACAATGAAATCAACATTGATTACATCACATGACATACTTTCTTTGACATGAACAAAAATTGCACCAATCACGAACGAGTATACGTTAAACATCCAATATGAGCGAATATTGATGTTTCCTGTTACACTGAAAGTAAACAGAGGTTGTAAATGCATATGCAATAAAACGTATATCTGTGAGAACGATTTTAAAATCCCATTTTTTTGTCTTTATAGTGCGTAATCCTAAGTTCCATAGTTCCGCGGTCTGTCAGTATACCACTCTTTCAATACAGATGGAAGGACATAGTTATGAGAACTTTCATCTTTAATAGTTTTAATTTATCTATTTTCATTCAAAAGACAATAACTGAACCTTTCTGTCATAAAAAAATACTCTTTTTTTTTCATGACGAATGTCCGACTAGTTGAAACCCATCTAAATAGAGAAATTGTATACAATTTAATTTTGATGAAATTGAGAAAAAAAAATCAGAAAAATCCCAGAAAAATGTGTTACTGAATCCCCTCTATTAAAGAAGCATCAATTTCTTCTTAGAAAAAGACTAGACAGATGCTTAAGGCCTGAATGGAATCATAATATATTCTAACGCACTTGACAAAAATCCTGCTATCCAATTGGTTGAAGTTAACTCTCGCAAACTCAGTCTTGTGACGTTAAACCGTGTCATTTAATTTTAGTTCTAGGCATTTGTGAGTAAAAGTTTTAAAAAGAATTAAATGCATTAGGAACAGGTAACCAGTATTGAAATTCTGATTTTTGCAACAGTATATCTGTCGATTAACTGTTGCAAATCGTGTTTAACGGCTCTGCTAACGCGACACCATTAAACACAATTTGCGACCATAAAATGACTGATATACCATCGCAAAATTCTAAATTTCAGTACGTACAGTTAAACCGATAATAGTAAGTATGACCATTTTGTTAAATATAGTTGGACAAGCATTAGACTCTAGGTCAGCATAGTTCTTGCAGATGATTATTAAGGCCTGGTGTTCTAGAGTTAGTGATAAATATCATCCTACCTTTTTGAGTAGATGTGATGGAATAAAACATAGCTGTGGTGATTTTACTTGGATCTTCAGGTCCATCCTCCGGTAATGATTGGTCGAGCAGAGAACCAGAGATCTGGTTAGAGATCTGGTTATTGACCAACGGAGATTTGCTCACTGGTGAGATGCTCGGACTTGAGGATGAATAACTGTAGTTGCCAATAATTGACTGCAAAGTGAAGATGAATGACTGTAGTTGCCAATAACTGACTGCAAATTGAAGATGAATAACTGCAGTTGCCAACTAGAAATTGTTCCTGTCCATGGGACAAAAACGTATGGCTCCCCCACTTGCCTGAACAGACATGATTGACGACTCTAGGTCCAACCGTTCTCTATTGATCTGAGATCGTTTTGATATTCAATATGCCTGTGACATTGACCTTTGACTCTAAAACCAAGACCCCGCCCCATGAAAGTAAGGCAGGAAAAAGTAACAACACCAGGAGACTATGAAATAATAATAACATTCACTAAATACCTACAATGTTTTAACAGCAGTAACACCAGTTTTAAAACAGTTGCCACACTCTGAAATGACGCGAAAAACTCCATTGTGACTGACGTAGTGACCAAGATGACCTTTTTAACCTTGACCTTTGACCTAGTGACCCCACAATCAATAGGGGTCATCTACTTGTCATGACCAACCATCCTTCCAAGTTTGAGGACCTTATGATCAACCATTGTCTAGTTATTGATCGGACATCGTTTTGATAGCCAAGGTCACCGCGACCTTGACCTTTGACCTAGTGACCCCAAAATCAATAGGGGTCATCTACTGGTCATGACCAACCATCCTTCCAAGTTTAAGGACCCTAGGTCCAACCATTCTCTAGTTATTGATCGGACATCGTTTGTGACACAGACCCACACACAGACCTACAGACAGACCTTCAGACAGACAGAAAGCACAACATCAACTTGGCTCCCCTACCACACTTTGTGTGGGGGAGCCATAATTACTGACTGCAAATTGAAGATGAATAACTGTAGTTGCCAATAATTGACTGCAAATTGAATACAATCATAATAAAGTTCAACGGAGGAATGCAATACTATTGCAACTAATATATAAATATAGAACATAATAAAATTCTAAATCCTGAGATTTTTTGTTTTTATTGATTTTTTTTAAATATCACACATTTCATATTAAAGTAGCTTTCCCGCCAACAACAGCCAAATTTTACGACATATGTACCCAGCTTCTAAACCTACTGATGACGAGGTATATATATAACTTACATATTTTGAAAATCCAACTCTATAGACACAATATAAAAAGTTTTAACCAGCTGGGCCAAACCCCAAAACTGAAGCTTCAAATTAAGAGTTACCAACTCTTATGTCAATTATGAATATTCAAGAATCCCACTGGGAGCTCGACTTGTGAGAAAGTGTCGATTCTTATGGATGACGGGAGGTGTACAGTACAGGTTCTACCTACCACCAAAAGATAAATCGACCATCATATATAACCTTACGTGTTGAAAATGACGTAAAATACCATACAAATAAACAAACGAATAATTATTCAATCACGGGTATTTTTAGAAACCTTTACTTTTAATCTGCAAATATACATTACTATATGGCATGAACACCTGGATAGAGTTTTGATACATGCTTGTGTATTGTTATTTATTTTTTTCCGTTATTTGGCAGGTTAGTTTCTTTAAAGACATTATAAAGTAGCGATAATTACTTATCAGTACGTAGTATCTTTACTTCAGCATGGACTGAACACACTGTAATATCTTACATGAATGGATGATGAAATTTCATTGGTTAAGGCAGTATGCAGCACAACCACTGGTTCCCGTGGCATGCTGGAATGTGTGAAGACAAAACAACGACGATAGGGACCAACACGCCTCTTCAAGTCGGCCCAGTTTCTGATTGGATGGACGGCCTCATAATCTGATACCTGGAATAAAAGACCATGTAACTTAGCATGCACTGAATTAGAGTTCACATAAGTTAACTTCCTAGTAGTATAACTTGAATTAAACACTGCATAACTAAGTATACACTAAATAAGAAACCATATAACTTAGTATACATTGAATTAGAGATCACATAATGTAGTATTATATAGTTACAATGAATTAGACCATATAATTTAGTATACGTCAAATAAGAGACCACATAACTTTGTATACCTTCAATTAGAGACCACAGAATAACAAACCACGTAACTAAGTATAAATTAACTAAGAGACCATTTAACTTCGTTTACATTAACTAAGAGATCACATAACTTTATTATACCTTGAATAAGAGATATCATAACTTAGTTTACCTTGAATAAGACACCACATAACTAAGCATACATTAACTAAGAAACCACATAACTGTATTATACCTTGAATTAGAAACCACGTAACTAAGTATACATTAAATAACTAAGTATTTGTATTTAATAAGGCTTTTATCAAAATAAAACAGTAACTAGACAGGGTTGTTTTTGTAACAAAAACATGTTTCCCACCACACTCTCAGTGTAATGCACATGAACCAACCTGGCTGAAAATTGCACTCTGCACGTCGTCTCGATATGGTGAACATTTGTGCCAAGTTATTTCAAAATCCCTCAAGCGGTTCAAAAGATATGGAGCGGACACGAAATATAGTGCATATCACCTTCACCCTCTTAGTGTGACCTTGACCTTGAACGGACGTGGCCGAAAGTTGAGCTCTGCACGTTGTCTCGATATGGTGAACATTTATGCCAAATTATTTCAAAATCCTTCAATGGAGCGGACACGAAATATAGTGCATATGACCTTCGACCTCTGTGACATTGACCTTGAATGGATGTGGCTGAAAGTTGCGCTCTGCAAGTCATCTGGATATGGTGAACATTTGTGCCAAGTTATTTCAAAATCCCTCAAGCGGTTCAAGAGATATGGAGCGGACACGAAATATAGTGCATACGGCATAAGACCTCTAAGTGTGACCTTGACCTTGAACAGACTTGGCTGAAAGTTGGCTCTGCACATTGTTTCGATATGAAGAAGATTTGCGCCAAGTTATTACAAAATCCCTCAAGAGATATGGAGCGGACAAGAAATATAGTGCATATGACTTTCAACCTCTAAGTGTGAATCTGACCTTGAACGGACGTGGCTGGAAGTTGCGCTCTGCATGTCGTCTCGATATGGTGAACATTTGTGCCAAGTTATTTCAAAATTACTCAAGCGGTTCAAGAGATATGGAGCAGACACGACTTGTGACAGACAGACAGACATCCAAGCTAAAAACAATGTCTCTCCCATAAATATCCATTTGTGCTATATAATAATTACGTGCTTTTTTAAGATTTTTATCCTTGGTAGAGTGTTGAACCTAGGATCGAAAGGTTGTGGGTTCGATCCCCCGCCATGACCATATGTGTTGTGTCCCCGAGCAAGACACTATATCTGAATTTGCTTAGTATTGGTTCTACCCAGGAAGACATCGAGAGTGATTAAACTAAGTTCAGAGAGTTTTCGATGTAAAATAAATAAGTTTAAACTAAGATTTCCATAGTAACCTTACATGCTCGACATAATGTGTATATTTATCGATAACTTTTATTAAAAGTTCAATTCATGTGTTTCACAAAGGTAACAAATGTTAATTTACCTGTCTTGTTGGGCAACATCTGGCCATTATTTCTGAATAAGCAATGCATTACAATTTGTTTCTATCTTCTTCCTCAAAACTAAGTTTGTTAAAAAGCAGACGCTAATTACGGTCCTGGACTATTCATTAGATCTTAACAGACTGGAGACTCATTAAACTTCATCCATATTATTAACATGTTTGTCCATTGTGTTTTTCATCGACGAAACAATAAATTTGTAAATGCTCGGGTAAGTCGCTGTACAAACCAATTGAGTGTGTAAGCAAGTACCGGAAATATGTTTAACTTATAGGGACACATGTATCCTGTCAAGGATGGATCCATGATTTTTTGGGGGTGGGGTGTGGGGGCCACATTTGATGGGTTCTCTTGTTCTTATTTATCGCCAACGCAACCCACTTTCAATTCCCCATCTCTGCGTTATGCGAGAGTACGGTGGTCACCCACTTTGACAAATCGTAACTGGTGTTAAAAAATAAAGATTATAATAAAATGGGGGTCAAAATCAATTCACCTTTTGTACAACATCACAGGGAGATTGCCAGGTGATTCTCTCAAGACTCAGAAATCCCACAGTGAACCACAGGGACAGTAACTCTCGCAGGGAATTGGTTAGCGACTGCAAATATGCCTTCTCCATTTCAGAATTAGTCGTGGTTAATATAGTCTAGAACGAACAAAACATACATGGTTTAACAGATACGAACCAGTCAAATAGTATATAATATATAAATATAGTAATAACGCAACAACTACCGGTAACTGTAATGTCGACTCATGACGTCAATTATTTGTTAAAGATGTTGACGTCATTTGCCAAGAACGTTTAACAAAGCATAATATTGTTCATATAATTAACTGATAATGTATGGTGCTGAGGTCCATATGCAAGTTTATGGACTGGGCAGTCCATAAACTTCATATGGACCGAAGCACCATACATTATTTGTTATATTATACCGAATCTGACCAACAAATTAAATCAATACTTTTTATGATTTATTTTGACGTAGTTTTTTTCACACGTCCGTTAATATAGCTATCTGACCGGGCGCCCGGTCAATATGCAACTTTATGGACCGGATGACGTCACATTAAACAAAGAGTGGAATATGCAAATAAGGTGTAATATTAATGTATATGCACTGATCAAAAGTATAGGTTTATTGCGTAAAATTAATTATGAGTTGGTAACTCTTAAGTTGATACTCCAGCCTTGGGGTTTGGCCTGGCTAGTCAAAGCCATTTATATTGTGTCTGTAGAGTTTGGATTTTCAGAATATGTAAGTTATATACCGTATATACATCATCGTCAGTAGGTTTAGAAATGGTGTACATCTGTTGTACAATTTGACTGTTGTGTGCGTATAAGCGTTTATTTATCCTCGCTGTATTGCACTAAGCATTTTAGCGAGCAGACCTAGGTTTAAAGTCTCATCCGAAGGACTGGTAAGGTAGGAAATATTTGAAATATTTCGATAATTAACCCAAATTTGGTACTGGCTGGGACTGAACGCGCGATCCCTGGGTTACTAAGCCGCAATGCTAACCATTACACCACGGTGCTACCTCTTGACTGTTGTTGGAAGGATAGCTGCTTTCAATAATCTCTATACATTTCATTCAATAAACAGAACATTAATAATCACAAACAGTTTTTAACTAACTCTAAGACTTTTTAACTATAAACAAGAATGTAGAAATTCCATGAAAACCAGATTTTCTGTGTTATATTCAGAGATTATGATGTGAAAATGAGAAAGGTTCAATGAGACTCACATGCTATGAAATAACAATAATAAGAATTCAATCCATGCAATCATTCACTTTTTAGCACGTTTAGTGAAGAAAACAACGATTTTTAAGAAATTAAACTACCAAATTTCACTACTAAATCATTCTTCCAAACCCTATCCATGTGTTGAGGTCTTAAAATAAGGCATAAGTCTAAATTTATAAACAAAGTACTTAAAATACCCGTAACCGAAAATGCAAAAAATGAATTAAAAGTAGGAATCTCATAATTTGACGCTTCGGCAATGATAACAAAAGGGTGATGTTTGCCCAACTGGTTAAGGCGTTTATATTGTAGTAACAGAGTTTGGGTTGGCAACGTATGTAAGTTACATATACACCTTATCGTTAGGTTTTGATTTGTTGTAAAAGTTGCCTGTTGTTGGCGGGAGAGTGGTATTAAGACAAATATATTTCTGATAGATGGGGCATGACAATTTATACCAGTATATCTGCTCTCATGTCCACAAGAAACTTAACCCCATCTTCTATACGTCCTATCTGAGTGAACAACACCTGGTATTTGGCCACCAAGGCTCCCCTCATTCGCTCCTCCACTCGTAACATGATGGCCTCACCTCGCTCCTGTAAAATAGATACTCAAGTTAGATAACTATAAGTATAATAGGAAGCCATGTTAATATTGTGTGTATTGTGTCATGAAATCAATATACATGTACCGGACATTAAAATTGCATTGTTTTGAAGTGAACACCATATTTTAGTTTACAAAATAGTTTCACAGCATGAGTGAAAATGTTTGAGGTTTCTCACTTCGAGATCAAATAAACTGTGTGTGGTAGTTACAAAAATATAAAAAAAATTGTTTTATGCCTTACAACAATCTTTTTTTTTGCAGAAGAATTAGGCCATCATTAAAAATATATTTGTTTCCTGTTTCCCTACCCAGGATTTTATAAGTGGGTAGGTAGGTAGGTGAATTTTATTTTTTTTGCTGCAGACAGTAAAAACCTTACCAAATGAAAGAAAAACATACTAAATATACTAAAAAAAAAATATGTTAAAAGAATTGCTATAAAAAGTTTTGGGTAGGGCCCTTTTTCCTGGGTAGGTAGGGAAACAGCAAACCAAAAAAAAATTATGGTCGGCCTTACATTTACATTTTGACGATTTCCAACGTATGCATATTCACTGCCAAAATCCTGCAAGGTTGGCATGAAATAAAGAAGTTTCTAGCGGCCATGAAATAAAACATATTGTTATCACTAAAGCATTAATTTGAAGTATACCGTATAATCCCTAATAAACGCCTCCCTCACACACCACCCCCTACCCACACACAACCATTTCTTCCGAAATAAATATTTTAAAACTCTTACCAAAAGATGCAAGTTTCATTCACAATGGAACACACAAAATCACAAAAAAAATTAAAATCTGATGCATCAATTGATTGATTGACATTTCTTTAAATTCTTGGTAAAGAAAATCAAATAATGTCTGATCTAAAAGTTAAATTATGTATTTTTGGTGTCAAATAAACGCCCCACTTTTTAAAACTGTTACGCCCCAAGGGGCGCTTATTAGGGATTATACAGTACATGTAAATAAAGTCATAAACATAAAAAAAAAAAAATCAAATTCTTATTTGTTTCTCCTTCAATCAAATTACAAGTTTTTGTCATTTAGGTTTTAAGGTAATACATTTTATAATTTAGTAATTGTTCTATTACACTATAGACCTCCCTCAATAAAACTATTTAAAGTCAAAATAGGTTTATTGTTAACCTTAGCGGGGATGATACAGACCTCGTGTCAAGTATTAGTGTATAATATTACCGTCAAATTTGCATTAAATCTCCCGATGTACCCTGCCGTTAAATAAGAAACTGATAAGAAACGTACACTTCATTAACATGTATGCTAATTTTTTAACTCTTTAACGCGTTTACAAAAACAATATCTGTGCTATAAATACACCATTTGGATCTTCACGCTGCCTATTGTATGCTTAGCGTCAATGCAGCATATAGGGGATACAGCATATTAAAAAAGAGCTGTCGGAGAACAGCGCAGCTCGACTATTCGATTTTAAGAGAATAATAAATTATATAGCTAGTATATACCATCAGAAAACAAGGCTAAAACAATGTGGGGTGGGGTTGGGAGTGCAACATAGCTATGTGTAAGAATTGACCAAAACTACACAGAAATATGTAAAAAAAAAAATATATAGTTTTGAGTGGGGTGGGGGTGGGGGTGGGGGAGAGGCCGGGGTGGGTGGTGTGGGGGAGTGGGGGTGATGAGGGCAACATATAAGTCTAAGAAGCTATGTAAGAATTCACCAAAACAACACAAAAATATGTAAAACGTGTAAGAATTGACAAAAGCAACAGAGAAATATGCCCATGCCCCAATATGGGGGAAGTATGAATAAGATGCATAATGCTCTAAGAAATCCCAAACCAAAATTATAGATATATACATGCTTACATGCAAACCTAGATCTGCCTTTATTGCACATTTCATGGGCCATCACAATTTGGGTTCCATGGGAGCCCAGAATTTGCAGAAGACAAAATAACTTACCCAGCCCTTTACAACATACTATAAGGAAACCAATTCCAAAATTTAGTTCAGCTAGGACAAGAAATGTTAGAGATATAGACCTGTAAACACAGCTTACACGCAAAATTTATTGTGAAACAGACACATTTTAAGGGCTATCAGAATTTGGGTTCCATGGGAGCCCAGGGGTTACAGGAACCAAAATTACTTAAGCTGCCCTTAAGATAATGCTATAAGGAAGCTAATGGCCAAATGTGGTTGTGCTAGGGTAAGAATTGTAAGAGACATAGACTTGTAAACACAGCTTACATGCAAAATTTGATGTGAAATGGGACACATTTTAAGGGCTATCAGAATTTGGGTTCCATGGGAGCCCAGGGGTTACAGGAACCAAAATTACTTAAGCTGCCCTTAAGATAATGCTATAAGGAAGCTAATGGCCAAATTTGGTTGTACTAGGGTAAGAATTGTAAGAGATATAGACTTGTAAACACAGCTCACATGCAAAATTTGATGTGAAATGAGACACATTTTATGGGCTATCATAATTTGGGTTTATTTTATGGGCTATCATAATTTGGGTTCCATGGGAGCCCATGGGTTACAGGAACCAAAACTGCTTATGCAGCCCTTAAGATAATGCTATAAGGAAGCCCATGGCCAAATTTGGTTGTGCTAGGATAAGAAATGTAAGAGATATAGACTTTTAAACACAGCTTACACGCAAACCTTGATGTGGGATGCCGACGCCGGGGTGATTACATAAGCTCTCTTATTCTTCGAATAGTCAAGCTAAAAATTAGTACACTGATATTTATTCGGCACAGTGTGCAAAGTTTAATACTATTTCATTGATTTGATAGCGTAAATCTCTAAGTTGTAACGCTTCAGAGTACTTTGTTGACTGTCCATTTTACGTTTTAATAAGCATTTAAGGTGCAGATTTACCTTACCCTAAAAACCTTGCAACTTATTTATTTTAAAGAAAAGTTAAAAAATAGGGGACTGGCGTGGCCCAGTGGTCCATGGTGGACCTAAAATCTGGATGAAAATTAAACAAGAGGGCCAAGATGGCCCTATATCGATCACCTGAGTAATTGTCCATTATCGAACTTCTTCAAAAATCTTATGATCATATACAATCTGTGCAAGTTTGGTTAAGATTGTCCGAGAAATGTGGCCTCTGTTGTTTACCAACATTGATATAAAGATCTGACAAAGTTTGGTAAAGATCAAAGACAAAATGAAGGTGTAACCTCTGGGGCATGGCCAAATGTGACCCAAGGGCTACATGTAATATAGGAGAGCTGTGTGTCTTGTGGTTTCAGAAAGAGAAGATTTTTTAAGTTTTTCCCTATACAAGTCTATGTAAAACATATGACCCCTGGGGCAGAGCCGTCACCAGTTTAATAAACTTGGTAAAGGACCATAAGCGCATAGTAAATGTAAAATATTAAACCTCTGGCTCTTGCAGTTTCAGAGAAGAAGATTTTTTTTTTTTTTCCCTATACAAGTCTATGTAAAACTGTGATCGCGGGGGCGGGGCCAAATATAACCCCAGGGTCACCATTTGAACAAACTTGGTAAAGGACCATAATCTTATAGTAACTGCAAAATATTAAACCTCTGGCTCTTGTTCTTTCAGAGAAGAACATTTTTAAAAAATTTCCTATATAAATCTATGTAAAACTGTGACCCCCGGGGCGGGGCCAAATTTGACACCAGGGTCACCATTTGAACAAACTGGGTAAAGGATCATAAGCTTGTAGAAAATGCAAAATATTGAACAACCGGCTCAAGCAGTTCCAGAGAAGATTAGATTGTTTAAGTTTTTCCCTATACAAGTCTATGTAAAACATGTGACCCCTGGGGTGGGGTCAATTGTAACCCTAGCGTCACCATTTGAACAAACTTGGTAGAGGACTATAAGCTTATAGCAAATGCAAAATATTGAACATCTGGCTCAAGCAGTTTCGGAGAAGAAGATTTTTTAAGTTTTTCCCTATACAAGTCTATGTAAAACCTGTGACCCCTGGGGCGGGGCCAAATGTAACCCCAGTGTCACCATTAGAACAAACTTGGTAAAGGACCATAATCTTATAGTAAATGCAAAATGTTAAACCTCTGGCATTGTAGTTTCAGAGAAGAAGGTTTTTTTAAGTTTTTGCCTATACAAGCCTATGTAAAACTGTGACCCCCGGGGCGGGGCCAAATGTGACCCCAGGGTCACCATTTGAACAAACCTGGTAAAGGACTATAATCTTATAGTAAATGCAAAATATTAAACCTCTGGCTCTTGTAGTTTCAGAGAAGAAGATTTTTTAAGTTTTTCCCTATACATGTCTATGCAAACCATGTTATACATGGGGCGGGGTTAAATGTGACCCGGTGGTCACCATTTGAACAAACTTGCTCAAGGACCATATACTTATAGTAAATGCAAAACATTAAACCTCTGGCTCTTGTAGTTTCCGAGAAGAAGATTTTTTATTTTGTTTTCCTATATAAGTCTATGTAAAGCTGTGACCCCTCGGGGACAAATTTGACCCCAGGGTCACCATTTGAACAAACTTAGTAGAGGACCATAAGCTGATGCTACATGTAATACATGAGAGCTCTGTGCCTTGTGGTTTCAGAGAAGAAGATTTTTTAAAGTTTTTTCTATGTCTATATGAAAAACATGCAAAATCTCAATATACAAACTTTGGATCCCCGGGGCACGGCCATTTTTGACCCCGGGGACTTTATTTGAACAAACTTGATAGTGTAGGCGTTGGCGATTATTTTAAAAGAAAAACTGTTGAAATCTGTCATGCGGTTCTGGTGAAGAAGATTTTTTAAGGTTTCGACCATATATGGCAATGGCGGCCATCTTGGATGTCGCGCTGACCTAATTTTAACAAATCTAAAAAGCATTCATCTAAGGATCATCCATGTGAAGTTTAGTCAAAATTAGCCAAGCAGTTTCTGAGGAGAAGTCGTTTGAAGAAAAGTTAACGACGACGACGACGGACGACGGACGCAGAATGATCCCAATAGATCACCTTGAGCCTTCGGCTCAGGTGATCTAAAAAAGAAGAAATTAAAATTAAAAAAATGTTAAAAAAAAAGTTTAAAAAAAAGGTCTAAAAAAAAAAATGTTAAAAAAAATAAATTTTTAAACAAAAAAAAAAAATAATATTAAAAAAAAGAGGTAAAAAATCTGGTAAAGATCAGATGAAAAATGAAGGCCCTATCATATTAATGAGGCAAAATATAGCATTTTAATGAAATCAAGGACCATAACTCCGCTGTTACTGGTCCGAACTGGTAAAGTTTGGTAAAGATCAGATCAAAAATGAAGGCCCTATCGTCTTAACGAGACAAAATATAGCATTTTTAACGAAATCAAGGGCCATAACTCCGCTGTTACTGGTCAGATATGGCTGGTTTTCTAACTTGTCCGAGCTTTCATTGATATTAACAATCTGGTAAAGTTTGGTAAAGATTGGATGAAAAAATGAAGGCCCTATCGTCTTAACGAGGCAAAATATAGCATTTTTAACGAAATCAAGGGCAATAACTCCGCTGTTACCTGTCCGATCTGGCTGGTTTTCGAACTTTTCTGAGCTTTCATTGACATTAACAATCTGGTAAAGTTTGGTAAAGATTGGATGAAAAATAAAGGCCCTATCATCTTAACGAGGCAAAATATAGCATTTTTAACTAAATCAAGGGCCGTAACTCCGCTGTTACTGGTCCGATCTAGCTGGTTTTAAAACCAGTCCGAGCTTTTTTATTGACATTAACAATCTGGTAAAGTTTGGTAAAGTTCAGATGAAAAATAAAGGCCCTATTGTCTTAACGAGGCAAAATATAGCATTTTTAACTAAATCAAGGGCCATAACTCCACTGTTACTGGTCCGATATGGCTGGTTTTCTAACTTGTCCAAGCTTTCATTGATATTAACAATCTGGTAAAGTTTGGTAAAGATTGGATGAAAAAATGAAGGCCCTATCGTCTTAACGAGGCAAAATATAGCATTTTTAACAAAATCAAGGGCAATAACTCCGCTGTTACCTGTCCGATCTGGCTGGTTTTCAAACTTTTCTGAGCTTTCATTGACATTAACAATCTGGTAAAGTTTGGTAAAGATCGGATGAAAAATGAAGGCCCTATCATCTTAACGAGGCAAAATATAGCATTTTTAACTAAATCAAGGGCCGTAACTCGGCTGTTACTGGTCCGATCTAGCTGGTTTTAGAACCAGTCCGAGCTTTCATTGACATTAACAATCTGGTAAAGTTTGGTAAAGTTTGGATGAAAAATGAAGGCCCTATTGTCTTAACGAGGCAAAATATAGCATGTTTAACTAAATCAAGGGCCATAACTCCACTGTTACTGGTCCGATATGGCTGGCTTGCAAACTTGTTCGAGCTTTCATTGATATTAACAATCTGGTAAAGTTTGGTAAAGATTGGATGAAAAAATGAAGGCCCTATTGTCTTAACGAGGCATAGGCATTTTTAACGAAATCAACGGCAATAACTCCGCTGTTACCTTACCAGTCTGGCTGGTTTTTGAATTTTCCGAGCTTTCATTGACATTAACAATCTGGTAAAGTTTGGTAAAGATCAGATGAAAATTGAAGGCCCTATCGTCTTAAAGAGACAAAAGTTAACGAAGGACGGACGACAGACAACTCGCCATCCAATAAGCTAAAAACTAAAAACTGTTAATGCAGAGACACATCATAGCACGTGTGAACTGTATAAAAAGGGGTAATATCAATCCACGATAAGTTTTAAAGTGAAAGCCACATAAAGTTCCTAATAGAGTGAAACATTCTAAGTCAAATAAAGGGCCATAATTCTGTAATAAATTAGGCATCAACAATGTTTGATGTGGAGGGACATAAGGTAATCAGATGTTATGTGTACATGAAGTTTAGGAACAATCAATTCAAAAATGTTTGAGAAAAAATGTGTTATAACAGTCATTATACAATATTAGAGTGGAAAATTGTAAGTCAAACAAAGGGCCATAATTCTGTAATAAATTAGGCAATCAATGATGGGTAATATACAGGGACATAAGGTCATCAGTTGTTATGTGTACATGAAGTTTGGGAACAATCAATTTGAAAATGTTTGAGAAAATATGTGTTAACAGGCCATTATACAATATTAGAGTGGAACATTTTAAGTCAGATAAAGGGCCATAATTCTGTAATAAATTAGGCAATCAATGATGGAGGATGTAGAGGGACATAAGGTCATCAGTTGTTATCAGTATATGAAGTTTGGCAATTCATTCAAAAGTGTTTGAGATACGAAAGTATTAAAATGTGTTACGCGACGGTACGCGTCTGGACAAACATGTGTTACGGGACGCGAAAGGTCATCAGTTGTTATGAGTATATGCAGTTTGGGAACAGTCCATTCAAAACTGTGTGAGATATGCAAGTATTAAAAGCGTGTCACGCGACGGGACAAAAATGTGTTACGCGACACGACGGACTAATGATTCCTATATAGCCCCACTTCACTTTGTAAAAGTGGGGGTATAACAATTAAAATTAAAGGAAAATAAAATTGGTAAAACAATATATTTTTGATAGAAGCCCAACCTGAGATGCTAGCACCTGCTGTGCCACTTGTACAATATTGTCCTGGTTGACGCCATAATGTTCCGCAAGATGACACAGAAAACTCGTCTTCTCCTTTATAGACAAACATCTGTACATCTGACAGAACTTCTTACATGCACTCTGAAAAACGTACCATACATGTATGCATACATGATCCTGTGCATGAAGATATATATGAAAACTAAACTACAAAAAACAAACAGAAATTATAATACAAATATCATTCATGGACTTTGGAAGAGTGCACTTCACTGTTTTGTCCCACCAGGGTGGTAGAGGGTGGGGGTGGCGGGCTAACCATAGGAATTGCATAGCACAAAGCTGTCAAGGCCCAATGACTGTCAAGCGTGAGATGGGGCGCAGGAAGCTCGAGACGCTCTGTGGTTGAAATGATCATAGAGTTTAATGGAATTTATTTAAGCTACATGTTAATTACAGAACTTGTTTTTAACACGCATTTGTACGCACATTTCAATGTCCGAAAATAGAAAATATTTCATTTTTTGGTGGAGAAACTGGATAGGTGAACTACAATAAGTGAAAAGAAATTGCCAACAAAAAAAAGGTAGAGTTTTAGGAATGCGTGAGAAAGTTAAGAATGTATGCGTGTGAGCATGATTTAACACAAAAATATGTGTGTGTTTCATGTCCAATGCGTGAGACTTGACAGCAACCAATGCCAGGATTTGACCGACAACAAGGACTAGGTAAGTGCGAAATTAGACTAAAGTCCAGATTTCATCCAGGGACTAAATACTTTTCAAATTTCCAGTGTTTAAAATACACCCACTCTGGGGATTTTGATGAAAATACAGGCAGACAAAACAACAAATGTTTTTGTCTATTTCTCCTAGGCGTGCTCCTATTGCCTTATAGTGTTAACATGTGATGCCTACAAATTTATACACATTCATACACTTTTGAATATTGACTTCTGATGTTATGATTATTTTAGATGTTATACTATAAATACTTACGGTATAATAACATAAAGTAATAATCAAAAGATGCAATTTTCTGTACATTCATATCTTGTATTTTATGAAGGGACATAACTATGTTGTTATGTTGTGTAATAACAGTCAACATTTATTTCCCTTTGGTAAAATTGAAAAGGTACATTATTATGGAAGATCATACTGGGACAGCAACCTCAGAGGGAGATCAGATGAAATATGAACAATCCCACCAGACATGTCACCTCTAGGGCTCAAACCAAAGTGAAGCAAAGGTCTGCAGCTCTAAAGTGCAACGCCTTATCCACTGGGGCGGCTTATATAATGAAAACAATAGTTGTTGGTTTGTTGTAAATATCAGATGTATTTCCTTTCTAAGTGATAAATCATAAATAATTTCGCTTATTCAAATATTTGTTTCTCAATCATCAATAATTTTGAATAATTTCAGTTATTCAAATATTTGATTTTTCACTTTATGAAAATAAATCTCATAATCTACTTATTTATACTGAGTATCGGTAAGCCATGGTAAATTTGAAATTTATAATAAAATATAATCTTTCATTGATGAACTACTTAACCAGTAAATCAATAATTCAAGAATTCAATATGTTAACCAAAAAATGTAATCAGTCAACAATACAAACCTCAATTGAGAGTATCCCATGTTCTTGTGAAGCGTAAAAGGTCTGTAAGAACTCGTGCATTTTGTCTAAAACTGCTGTCTCCTGCGCACTAGAACTGCCCATGCTCCTAGAGGCCGAAGCGATACATGGGGTTATGTTCTTGTCTGTCATATAGGATACACATGGGACATGATAAGGCGACACTGCCTGCAACTGTACAAACATTCTCTGTCAAGTAGGTTACACACTGGACATGATAGGGCGACACTTCATGCAACTGTACATACATTGTCATGTATGTTACACATGGGACATAATTGTCACAAAATGTCACGGGTAGAGCGTACTGGTCGTATATAGCTCTTGTATCGGTTACACCCAAAATCTATTGTTCGAGTTGAAACAATTTCACCATATTCATGATCTATTCATGTAACACGTAAAAGCGTGCACATTTTAAGTGGCCGCCAGAGAGGCCGTGTCATAAGTTTAGTTTTGTGCTAATGCATGTAAACGTATAGGTAAATTTTCCTTAAACGGCAAAATTGTATAAGGGGCCTCTCGTGTTGATTCAATACTGTAGATTTAGCCACGTTTGTCACGGACTGAACGGGGGAAATAATGATTTGGGCGTAATGTTTGCTATAAATGCCATTGTCTTCTAGCTATCGCCGGGATAATCGATAGTACTTTGTTGGAACAGAGATTGGACGGCAAATTTCACAGGCAACATGTGGTTAGTAGTTTTATTAAACTTTTATCGTATATTTGTATTCAGTGGGCGGCGCCATCTTGTTTGGCGGTTACGACATCCGGTTAGCATTGATGTTTCTCAAACATAACTTTAGACTAGCATATGATTTGAAGTGACTTTATTAGATGTAATTATGGTAATTGATCATTAATTGTAAAACAATATTAATTTGATAACAGTGGATAATAGGTGCATTAATTAACGTTGGCGTATAATTCAGTGATTGTAATACACGATTGTTAACATTAGTTAACAATGAGATGAGTGACAAGAATAAATGCGTGCATGCATAACTCAGTGAGTGTAATATATGAGTAATTTGATCATGTTTATATTACATGTATTAAGGGCATTGATTAACAGCGACGTACATAGCGTATACATGGCGTTGTAGAATATGTATACATTGCTACTAATCATTAGTACAGCTTACATATATTGATTGAATAATGATTTGTTTGGGTAATGATAATTATGCAAGATTGTTATGTTTGTCAACCGACATCTAAAACGTATGTATAATTACAGCCTAAGCCATCCAGGATATAAGCCATCCAGGGTTGGAAATAAGCCATCCAGGATATAAGCCATCCAGGATATAAGCCATCCAGGGTTGGAAATAAGCCATCCAGGATATAAGCCATCCAGGGTTGGAGTAAGCCATCTAGGTTTGGATATCCAGGAGTGGAGCTAAGCTTCCACGAATAACGTTACAAGCGGTGGAGACGGTCCCCGTACCTGCGCAGCCAGGTTTTACTAACGACAACCCCCGGGACACAAGGTGGGCCCGTTACCAGTCCTCACTGGAGGAATATCATTCACAATCTCAGTGGAGATTAACTATCATTGCATCGCGTCATCAACCCTTACAGAAGGCATTTGATGACAATCATCCATTGAATTCGCGCATCATCATCTTCATGAGCTCTCGCGCATCACAGTTATCGCGCTAGATCAACATTGTTATAGATTTAACAACACTTTAGTGTCTTAGACTTTCAGTATTTATAACAATACTAAGAACGTCTTAAACGTTCAGGAGAACATTCTTTTCATAGTTCATTTGTGTATTCGCTTGTTTTTTTAGATAATTGTATATATATTAAACATATTTTAAAAGTTGCATTAAATTTATGTAAATGCATTCACCGTCATTGATTCTTTCCTGAGTTAGCCCAACCACTAAGGTCATCCTGTGACAATAATAGGGCGACACTGCCTGCAACTGTACAAACATTGTCATGTATGTTACACATGGGACATGATAGGGCGACACTGCCTGCAACTGTACATACATTGTCATGTATGTTACACATGGGACATGATAGGGCGACACTGCCTGCAACTGTACAAACATTGTCATGTATGTTACACATGGGACATGATAGGGCGACACTGCCTGCAACTGTACATACATTTTCATGTATGTTACACATGGGACATGATAGGGCGACACTGCCTGCAACTGTACAAACATTGTCATGTATGTTACACATGGGACATGATATACACTGCCTGCAACTGTACATACATTGTCATGTATGTTACACATGGGACATGATAGGGCGACACTGCCTGCAACTGTACAAACATTGTCATGTATGTTACACATGGGACATGATAGGGCGACACTGTCTGCAACTGTACATACATTGTCATGTATGTTACACATGGGACATGATAGGGCGACACTGCCTGCAACTGTACAAACATTGTCATGTATGTTACACATGGGACATGATAGGGCGACACTGCCTGCAACTGTACATACATTGTCATGTATGTTACACATGGGACATGATAGGGCGACACTGCCTGCAACTGTACATACATTGTCATGTATGTTACACATGGGACATGATAGGGCGACACTGCCTGCAACTGTACAAACATTGTCATGTATGTTACACATGGGACATGATAGGGCGACACTGCCTGCAACTGTACATACATTTTCATGTATGTTACACATGGGACATGATAGGGCGACACTGCCTGCAACTGTACAAACATTGTCATGTATGTTACACATGGGACATGATAGGGCGACACTGCCTGCAACTGTACATACATTGTCATGTATGTTACACATGGGACATGATAGGGCGACACTGCCTGCAACTGTACAAACATTGTCATGTATGTTACACATGGGACATGATAGGGCGACACTGTCTGCAACTGTACATACATTGTCATGTATGTTACACATGGGACATGATAGGGCGACACTGCCTGCAACTGTACAAACATTGTCATGTATGTTACACATGGGACATGATAGGGCGACACTGCCTGCAACTGTACATACATTTTCATGTATGTTACACATGGACATGATAGGGCGACACTGCCTGCAGCTGTACAAACACTTCAATCATGACATGAATTTTGTGATAAAAAAAAATCAATTGTTGTCCTTCCTTCGACCAACAAATTCTTAAATAATAATTAATTCAAGGTACCTGTAGATGTTATGGTTTTATTTACACGGAGTTTTTCATCAAATAAATTCACAGAACTCAAAGTTAGGAATCTCAAAAAAATTATTCACATGTATATATAAAGTATGACTAATATACTGATAAAAATCAGTTATTATAATCAACTTAGGCGTAGGAACGTTTCAATTATTGGGTGTGGGCGGGTGGTGGGGTGGGGTGGATTTGACAAGCCAAAAAAGCACAAAACGTTCTGTTTCATTTATTGGGGGACGGGGGCCAAACTTTTTGACAAATTATTTGACAAGCGAAAAATAAAATAGGCCACGGATGCCCCCGGTAAAAGTTACTATGACTATGAATTTGCCAAAAAAAGATCATGTCAAATGGGGCCCTAACTCATGCATAAATTGACCGATTGATAAATTGAGCGGAAATAGAACTTTACCTGTATTTTATAATTACAAAATGAGACACCAAATATGAATTCAAAACATGGACCCTTTCAAAAGTTATTGAGCGGAAACCAATTTGTCGCAGAAAATTAAGTCGAAATGGGGTCACAACATCTGCATAAAATGATCTATGTTGACCGAAATCGAACTTGACTTGTATTTTATAATTACAAAGTGATGCACCAAATATGAATTCAAACATGGACCGTTTCAAAAGTTACTGAGCGGAAAAGGGGTCATAACTCCTTCAGAAATTGACTGATGTTGACCTAAATCAAACTTGGCCTGTATTTTATAATTACACAGCTACACATTAAATATTAATTACAAACATGGACCCTTTCAAAAGTTATTGAGCGGGAACAAATTTGTTGCAGAAAATTAAGTCGAAAATGTGCCACAACTCCTGCATAAAATGAGCAACGTTGACCAAATCGAACTTGACCTGTATTTTATTATTACACAGCTACACACCAAATATTAATTACAAACATGGACCCTTTCAAAAGTTATTGAGCAGAAACCAATTTGTTGCAGAAAATTAAGTCGAAAAGGGGCCACAACTCCTGCATAAAATGAGCAACGTTGACCGAAATCGAACTTGACCTGTATTTTATAACTACAAAGTTACACACCAAATATGAATTCAAAACATGGATCGTTTCAAAAGTTATTAAGCGGAAACCAATTTGTCGGATGGACGTTGAGCGGAAAAGGGGCCATAACTCCTTCAGAAATTGACCGATGTTGACCTAAATCTAACTTGGCCTGTATTTTATAATTACACAGCCACACACCATATATTAATACAAACATGGACCCTTTCAAAAGTTATTGAGCGGAAACCAATTCGGATACGACGGACGGAAGGGACAGACGGAAGGGATGGATGGACGGACGGACAGGGTAACACTTAATGCCCCTTTCGGCATTCTCGAATGCCGGGGGCATAAAAGGTACCTAAACGTTATTCAAGCTCATTTACACCAAAACATACACCATTATATAGGGGAAAAAGCACTTTTCTGAACACAAACCATTTTTTCCTCAAATTATTGTGGGGCCAAAGCATACTCTGTGGTGAGAACGCCAGATTGCAAATTGCTTACTTTTACCACAAAAACTCAAATGAAAAGGGGGATCATAGTAAGATTTGATAAAAGCAATATTCAAAGAGTTATGTTGCTTGCAACACAGATGATGAACATGTATGCCAAATTTCAAAGTTTTTTGTCAATATGTTTTAGAATATGACTGTACATTCAAATTTTAACGAAAATCTAAGTGGAAAAGATGAATAATTCAAGTAAAATGCAGACTGTTATGGTGTTTGTCCCATCTGGTTGCATAATGGGGATGAGCATCATGCAGTGCTCCAAATAAAATGCGTATCTGCATAATTACGCATATATTTTTCACCAAAAACGCATTGAAAATAAAATTAATGCATACGCATTAAAAATCGTCAATAAATACTGAGAACCAAATTCCCGCGTACACACTTCAATAAATAGAAAAATCGAAAAATCAATACTTATTTAAGTTTGAGGTATTGAATGAGGGTCAACTGCCTCCAACAATTACTATTACTAGGCCTAGTAGATGCCTGCAAGAAAGAGAAAAAAAAGCATTTTTGTTGGCTGTTTGACACAAATTATAATGCCATTTAAAAAAGACATTCAGCAATAATGAATGTATATAAAAGGGGAAATAAGCAATACTGTTAGTTACGGTAACAGCTTATAGTAAAAAAATTACATTAATGCTTTGTCCAAAATTGTTCTAAAAATACGCATTTGTAAATGTAAATAAAAATGCTTTTTGTTTCATGCTTACAACAATATGCTGAAAGCTTATCTCGAGTACTGGAACATGTACCTGTATGCCGAGTTTCAAAGTTTTCTGTCAATTTTTTTTTGGAATTTATGACGTTTTATTCAACATTTTAACCCCAGATTTTAACCTCTGAGGGTGTCTCGCCCACCGTGGCAAACGGCATATGAAATATTTTATTAAATTTGTGCTTAAATGATGTCTACCAAAGACAACTCTTCATATGACCAAGTATCAAACAAATAAAAGCGAGGTATTAAATCATAAGAAGTTAAAATTACTGAGGTTAAGACCGTTAAGTGCTTTAACCAGGTTGTAGTTTTGGGAAAATAATGCAAAATATGACCTTGACCTTGATATTTTTGTCGTCCAGTGATGTCCACCAATGCCAACAATACATATGGCCAATTATCAAAGACATAATTTGAGGCAATCACATACAATTAACTGAGGTTAAGTTACTTAACCAAGGTTAAGTTACCCAACTAAGGTTAAGTTTGGGGAAAATAATGCAAAATATGACCTTGATCTTGGTATTTTTTATCATCAAGCAATGTCCACCAATGCCAAAATTACATTTGACCAAGTATCAAAGACATCAAATGAGACAATTAAATAAAGTTAACTGAGGTTAAGTTATCTAACCAAGCTTAAGTTTGGGGGAAATAACGCAAAATATGACCTTGACCTTGGTATTTTTTATCATCCAGTGATGTCCACCAATGCCAACAATACGTACGACCAAGTATCAGAGACATAAAGTGAGGCAATCACATAAAGTTAACTGAGGTTAAGTTACCTAACCAAGGTTAAGTTTGGGGAAAATAATGCAAAATATGATCTTGGCCTTGGTAATTTTTGTCATTCAGTGATGTCCATCAATGCCAACAATACATATGACCAAGTGTCAAACAAGGAAATTAAAGTTATCAGAAAAAGTTAACTAAGGTTAACATACCTAACCAAACTGATGTTTAGGGTAAATAACACAAAATATAACCTTGACCTTGGTAATTTTGGCATTATGTGATGTCCCTTGACCCAACAAAGCATCTGACAGAAGTTTCAGAAAAATTCAGGCAGCGGTTGTTGAGATATAGTTGATTTAAAATGTGGCCGCCGCCGGAAAAGTGACTGCTATGGAAATTCAACTATCATGGGCGAGACAAAAAGTAAGTGGAAAAGGGGGATACTTTTAGTACAATGCCAATCTCATTAAAATCAAATCCTAATTACGTTTTAATGCTCTCCGCTATAGGGTCTGACAACGCTGCCTTGGAGGTCACATCTGATCGACCTTTCATCTAATCAATATTCATTAGAATATGTATTAGCACAGTTGGTAGCGAGACAGACTATGGCGACGTTCTATTATTATTACCCACGAATGTAATTTTAGTGTGGGTTACGAGTTCAATCCTAAGAAACGGTACTTCTATTTTTTGTACCGCTATTGAATTTAGTCAAACAATCTTGGTTTTATTCAGCAAATATTCAATAATGGTTGATGTGTTATGTTTGTCTATGCAATTTTTGTGTGTTTTATAAGCTAAAAGTTTCGGACATTGTCCATAGCGTTTGACTGAAATGCGACATGCGCACTGAAGCATTATATACCGAGCAATTTTGTAGGCTGAAATCTGATTGGCTAATCGTAAGGTCAATCTGACATGACCTCCAATGCTGTGTTGTCAGATCCTTAGTAGTGTAGAGTATCATAGCGTGATAAAGGGTCTGATTTTAATGAGTTTGGTAAAATGCATGACAGAGTTATGGTGCCTTTCACATACGTCTGTGTAGCAATAATGAACATGTGTGCCAACAGGGCCGTCGTTTGACCGTTTTTGGGGTCGAATTTTGGCCCCATTCCCCTGCCCTAAATTTATATATTTTCCCCCTTTTCCTATGAAAAATTCCCTCTAAAAAAAAGAAATTTACTCTAAAACAGGAAAACAGCATACAATTTCCAATTTGGAATTGCCAATTCTTGGTACCGTGCACTTAATAAAAAAAAACACACTAATTTGTGTTTCTTAGAAATTCCCCTTTGATATGAAAACAACGCAAAATTCCCCTTCCTGAGGGCCCTGGCCCCATTCCCCCAAAGTGAAGGGAGGGCCCTGGCCAAGTTTCAAAGCTTTCTGACAATTGATCTTTGGAATATAACTGTACATTCACAATTTTAACCAAAAATCTCAGAGGAAACATTATAGATCTTATCGATGACTGTAACTAATTGATAGATTGCTGGAGAGAATTAAATTTTGATAAAAAGAGGTTTACATGGAGACATCCAAATACAAATATTTAATGAAAAGGCAGGATTTTTTTTTTATCTCAGAACATCTATTGACATTGAAGACAGATAACATTTATATTCGGGACATTCAAAAAAGGGTGATCATATTGGAAATTCTACTACTGTTTACAAAGGCTGTATTATTAAAATATTTAAAGCCTGATTAGGCCTCAAGTCGAGATTTTTAATGTTATGAATAAACAAAACATCTCTTAAAACATACTAAAATATTTTGAACGCTAGCTGTTCAAATATTGGCCAAAATTTAATTTGAAAATGGCTCAAATACATAATCCTTTTTTTCTTTTCATGTGTACAATACGCATTGTGCTAAAAGCTTATCTGGAGCACTGGAACATGTACCGGTATGCCAAGTTTCAAAGTTTTCTGTGTTAATCGTTTTTTGGAAAACATGTAAGCGGAGAAGGGGGATAATTCTAGTAAAATGCATGACAGAGTTACGGTGCTGTAACAATAATGAACATGTGTGCCAAGTTCCAAAGCTTTCTGACAATTGGTCTTTGGAATATAACTGTAAACTCACTATTTTGACCAAAAATCTAAGTGGATTTTCAAAACTATTCTAGTGGGAGATTTTAATCTGGTTCTAAATCATCAAATCGATACATATAACTATATAAATATAAATAACTCAAAAGCCAAAGGAAACATTATAGACCTTATCGATGACTGTAACAATTGACAGACTGCTGGAGAGAATTAAACATTTTGATGAAAAGGGGTTTATTTAACTGCTAGAATAGATTACAGTGAAATCCTTCATGAGATGGTAGGAATGTGTTTCTTTTCACTGCAAGAGTGAGTGAAAAGAAAAAAACACTCCTACCATTGAGTGAAAGATTTCCCTTTAATCCAACTCAGCAATAAAATATTACATTTTAAATCAGCTTATGTAGGATTTTAACTGAAATGTTTTTCTTTAATGAACATTTTTGGCGAATGACGTTGACATCACATTACTGACATCATGACTTAACGTCCCAATTATTATTTATGTGTACAACGTTAGTTAAAGTATTAATATTTAATGATTATGAATTTTCTTTTACTGAGAAATACCTATTTTTCACCCATTGAAATTAATAGGATATCATTATGTCCTATTACACCCACTGACCAAATTTGAAAGTTGTATCACTTGTAGCTGCGAGAATCATAGCCCTACGGGTGTGTACCTACCATAGAGCTATGATGTGTTCCCTTTACAGAGTAGGTAAATAGCCCTAGGTTAGCCCCACCCAAATCATGAACACAACAACAATAATAAACAAGATAACCAGATATTGTCATGTGTGTGAGATGGGTGGGGTTAAGTTTCCAAATATGAAACGGACAGAGCACAAGATATTCTGAAAAGATAATTTTCAAGAAAAACATGTCTGCTGAGAATGTAGTCTTTACACAAAATGCCTAGATCAGCATGATATTTTTCTCTTCGGTGAGTTACTCAATAAACAGAACAAACACCTTTATATCACAATTTGAGGAATAACACATTGTTAGGAGAGAGATCTATTAAATCAGAACTTTAGATTTATTTCATTCATATTGTTAAAAGGAGTTCTGGGGGCATCCGTACTGGCCGAGTGGTTAGAGTCACTGACTTGAAATCACCTGCCCCTCACCACTGTGGGTTTGATCCCTCATGGGCCTAGGAATATTTATGTGAGGAAGCTATCCAGCTGGCTTGTGGAACATCGGTGATTCTACCCAGGTGCTTGCCCGTGCACAAAAATTGTCCGGGGGACACCTGGGTTTTTCCCTTTATCAATGGAAGCTGGAAAGTCGCCGTTGGTGGCCATGTTTGACATTGAATCAAAATGAATCTTGGTTAGGACCAAGTACACGTTGCACCAGTCATTTTGGTAAAGGTTCCAATTCAATATCACTTACGGTTTTTGAGAAGTAGTCGCCACAAAATCACATTTTTAAAATCTATTTTTAGCCGTGGCGGCCAGCTTGAATTTCCAGCCGACCTGAATTTTTGCTTGGATTAACTAGGCATCAAGAGAAATATTCCTGCAAAGTTTCATGAAAATTTGTCAAGTAGTTTCAGAGCAGTAGTCGCCACAAGTTTTTCAGATGAACGGACGCCACACCACGGCAAAAGATCTGCTGATCAGTCATGCTAAAAACAAACTTCTTTTTTTTAAAATCTTACGGGAGTTATTTAATAATAATAATAAAAATAATAATATTTATTTTTGTTAAAGATCACAGACATAGCACAGACATTACACATACAATTTCATCTTTAAAGTATACTAGTACAGTCAAAATTTAAATTTAAATGTTTTAAGATATTGTATTTTAAAAATGTAATTAATGTTCTAAGAGCACACTTTTGCTTAAAAGATTTTTTTTTTGAAAATTGACAGCAACTATTGCAAAATACACTATGGTTTATATACAAAAAATCATTTTCATTATAAGTTTAAAGTATATACTTTGTATTTTTTGCAATTTTTCATTCAGTCAATGTTAGAAAAACTCAGTTTATCACATAACATGGCATCAGAGAGTGTAATAAACTAATAAAGCCATGACCTATTTATCATTTACCTGATTACAGATGCAAATGGGGACCGACCATATCACTGCATGTGTTTGTGTACATGAAACATTTTAAGTCCCAATTCTTGCATGGTATATCATACTATATGTCCATACACCTTAACAAATTAATGATTATTATTATTTGAAATCTTACTTCATAAAAAAGTTCCAGTTACTTTACATAAATGACAATTTAAACTATGTTTTTGTTGCTGATTGTACTGACGGGCGTACCTGGGCTTACGCACTTACGCACATGCGTACAGGCTATTAAAGAAGCAAACAAATAAAAAGGGCTAAAAATGTGAAAAATGCAATAAAAACTGAAGGTATAGTGGGTTTAGGCACATTTGTGAATCCAAAACTCGATGGTGCGTATACCTAAATTAGCCCCAGGAACGCCCCTGACTGTCACCGTATATAGAAACATATTAAAGTTCCGCTTTTACGTTTTTTCTTGAAGAAACTAACCCACCAAATAACGGCAAAAATACACTAAAAATGTTCATCAAAACTCCACCACAAAACTCTATCCAGGTGTTCAGGTCAAGTACTAATGTATATGTGCCGATTATAAGTATAGATTTACTAACAGGTTCTTACCTGTGATTGAATATGGGTAAAATGAATTCTGAGCTGGTAACTCTTAATTCGATGCTCCAGTTTTGGGATTTGCCCTGGCTGGTTAATTTAGCCGTCTATATTATGTCTAAAGAGTTTGGATTCTCTATATAATATCATCATGTAAGTATTTAAATATATATATCTTGTCGTCAGTTTTAGAAACAATGTACCTAAGATGTTCTTAAATTTGGCTATTGTAAAATTGTTGGCGGATAGCTTAGTAACTTTAACTGAGAGGCGTAGCTAGACCAGTTTTCGTCATATGCATGGTTGATCACAATCCTTTACAAATTATTAAAATGGCTTTGAAATGCATTATGCATTTTTTTTTTTCGAAACTGGCCCCTAACCAGTAGTTGTTATTTGTTATATATTAAATGTACAAAAAAAAACAGAAAGCTGAGTACATTTTGAATACATGATTCTTCAAAATAGTGAAGGTTTTTTTAAAATTTAAATTTATATTACAATCAGAGGCGTAGCCAGGCTAAAATCTGAAGTACGCACCCTTAATGCCGAAGGCATTAACCTTGGTGGGTAGGTGCGGGAGGGGGTCGCCCCCTCCTCCTGCTGGGGTCGGTTAGAATAATTTCTTTAAAAATGAAAAAAAACATATGTCGGGAGTTAATTAAGTTAGCTTTCGATTTTTATGCCATTTTTGGCCATAATTATTTTTTCACTTTTCAAATCGATGTTACGCACGTGCGTAAGTTCGTATCGCTGGCTACGCCCCTGACAATAATACTACAATGCGAAAAGAAAGTAAAACTAAAATTAAAACATTTGGAAAAAAACATTCAATTTATAATTACTATGATTATATTTTAAAAAAATGTATGTACACTTTGTTGGTGTAGTTTTAATTTCTCACCTGCTCCTTTCTTATCGCAAAATTCCTTTTTATTGCAAAAATCCCCTTATAATAGACTTTATTTCAGGTAAAAGTTTGCGACTTCCAAGAAGCACCTCAATTCTTGAATTTAGATTACCCATCATCTATTAATATTATTCCTGGAAAATGGTTAGCCGGCTTGACTAGCCTAATAAATTGGCTCCTATGCAGTTTTTTTTTATTATTCTGACATTCTATGTAACTGCATATACTCGCCAATACGAAAAATTTCAAAAGAGCATTAAACGTGTATTTTAACACACTACCGGCTTGACCTAAATTTGAAAAGCTGATAAGAAGTTTGGGAACAATAAAAAAGGATTTTTCTCTGATTAAGTGCAGACTATTTTTACCATCTGTGTTCGTGGAATCACACGTGTTAACCCACATCTTGAAATGTTGCTGTAACACGAAATTATAAATCCGTACTTTCTGTTCATTTTGCTCGTCCTAAATGGTGACCTACTTTCGATTTGTATGTGACACAGATAAGACCCAACCGCTTATGCAATAAAAATAAATAAAAATTAACAACAAATACTGCTAAATACATTATCAGAGACGAAATCAGTTTATTGTAAATAATTTTAAAGTATAGGCTATTTTGTATTTTTTTGCAATCAATGAAAGAAAGAAAATAGTTTTGTTTAGCGCGTGCGCTTCTACACAAAATCCGATGACGTATTTCACACGCCTTGCATTTCACGCACTTCAATAATGACGACAAAGTTGATTTTTCGTCATATTTCTCGACATTTGAGACAATTCACAGCTTTAAACTGTCAACAAACAAGACATTTAAGTATTTGGGGTACATCTAAGTCAAATGATTGGAAAAATGCTGTCTCGGAAGCTGAAAAAATAGTCGGATATCCAACATCTTTCATGAGCCTCAGATGTCTGCTCAGTGATGAACTGGCAAATGTTGCAATTCAAGTCAGAAAATTGGTTGGAACAAAGCACCCACTTCTTAAAACAGCTAGGTTGGTAAAACACTGCGGAACATAATGTTATATAGATTAAAACAGCGTATTAATTTGCGCTTGTGACCTTGAACAGGGTACTTATCGTCTATTAAATAGGTCCCTGTTTCGACGACGTACCTGTTTCATCAGTTCTGCAGTATTTTGTTTAAACCATAAAACTGCACTTCTGTCATATTTAAAATAAAAAAAATCGACTTCAGACATGTTATTTAATGCTTATTTTATGAATTGATATGAAATATGAGCATTATTAACCATGACAGAAGATCCGCCATATTTGAGTTTCCTATCTGCCTCAATATAAAATAGGTCAAGTTTAATAACCAATATCTCTGTTAATAATGGCTTAAAGGGACACTGTCCGTAACTTACGTGTATTTTGGTCATAATCAAATAACTGTCTGATTTTTTTCCAGTGAAATGTATCTATAAAAATATGATCTTACACCCAAATAAGTCTATGGTAATAAATTCCTGAATTTGAAAAAAAACACTTTTAGTTATTTATTTGTAAATATTGTGGGACCCACTTTATTTACATCACGGAAATCGTATTATTCCCGAACTCTTGCCGTAAAAAGTCGCGGAAATTTACGATGCCGATCACGTGACTACGGCCATCACGTGATTTAGCTAATGTATGCACAATTAAAAACATGGCCGATAAAGGCAAACGGAAAAGAGGTCGTCCACTGTTTGATGAAAATATCAGCAAAAGAAACCGATCGGAGGTAGAAGCTTCGCGCAACCAAACGCGGATACGACTGGGGAAGGAAGCGGACCGTTGGCGACTGTTGAAGGCAGAACTCCAGATTGACTCAGATGTAGAACTTGCCACCGTTCTGTTAAACAGGTTCGTTCGAAATTTTATTTATTATGATAAGCTAAACTTTCACCGCTGCACATCTTGAATTCAGTTGTCAACGTTCGATGGAAGTGCTTATTATAATTATATTTGGTAATGCGTTTCTTTATTTAATAATTGCATGGATCGTTTACAAAACTCGTTTCATAATATGCATTCGTCCTCGTCTCGATTCGACAACGCAAGGCTCTGCCACTGGTTTCTATCAGCCTTTCTCACTGTTAACTGTTATGAAGAAAAACAAATTGCTGTGTATTTATTTTTATATAAAAAAAACAACGTAGGGATAATGTTTTTATTTCTAGACTCTTATTTATCCAATCAGATATAATGAAACAAGGAGAACAGCTGGTCCTTCCACATCAACAACAGTAGTAGGTCCTGCCACTTCAACACCCGCAGACAAGTCTGTCAAACCTACGGATTCATTGACGCCAGTTGTGTCTGAAATATCAGCAGCAGAGTCGACTGAGTAAGTGATTTCATTTTTTTTTTAATTCAATGAATTTTTTTTTTTAAATAATGGCTCATTAACACATTATAGTGTATTCCTGGTTATTTAGAGCTGCCACAGAAAGAAAGGATGGATATATATTAATCCGGGAAATTTTTTGTACTCTATTAGAATCACCGAATAGATTCCTATGCAATGGGCTAGTCTTTATCATCCACACACACTCGAGCTGACTGCGAGCGTTAGCGAGCGTCTGAACTCAATGTTCTTTAAAAATTTTGACCGATAGATGGCGCCAACCGTCAAAACTAACTGCGACGTGACGTCATTTTGATTGCAACATCAAAGTGCCTGTTGAATTACGCGCAACATTAGTTCCAATGGGATGTGTTTACGTCCTTATTAAATATACAATAAACTTCGTTTTATTGTAGTTTCTCCATAAAACTTAATATAATCTTACAAATGATGTTTACTTTTTAGCATTAATCGTGATCCGCTGACTATGTTTAGAGTTATTTTATTGCACAATATTGCGCGTAACGTCACATATTTTTTGAAGCCGTCGTGACGTAGGGGGAGATTCCCACGGATTTCCATGGCAAACTGAAGTTGACCAATCATAGGCCGGTGATTTTTTTTTGTCCACACCTCGTTTTACTCCAGACCATCGTTTGTACTTCTTTGAGAGAAGTCTCGCGAGAGGTCTGGATGATCGAGACTACCATGGAGCATACTCTGTGACAGGATGTTGCATGGTTTACATTGGGACTTTAGTTTCAGTGAAGTTGCTTCTGTAATTTTGCATTGTTTACACTTGGACAGCAGTTTCTTTAATTTTGCATTGTTTACACTTGGACAGAGTTTTCCATAATAGTGCATTGTTTACACTTGGACAGCAGTTTCTTTAATTTTGCATTGTTTACACTTGGACAGAGTTTTCCATAATTGTGCATTGTTTACACTTGGACAGCAGTTTCTGTAATTTTGCATTGTTTTTCCATAAGTGTGCATTGTTTACACTGGGACAGCAGTTTCTGTAATTTTGCATTGTTTACACTGGGACAGCATCTTTTATGACGTTGCAGTGTTTACACTTGGACAGTAGTCTATAACGTTGTATTGTTTACATGTTGCATTGTTATACCCCCACTTTCACAAAGTGAAGTGGGGGCTATATAGGAAACACATTTGTGTTGTGTTGCTGCCCCCTGTGGAGCTTGTTTTAAAAATGAACACTATTTTTCAGTGAGGTGACCATGTCTGGTGTAGAGGAAATAGCAGAAGAAGTAATACCAGTGTCACATGCTGCTAAGGCAGGAAGCAGGTAATTATAACTTCAAACCTAAACTTTTTTTCTATCAGGCAGAGCAGTTTTTATAATTTGACATTCCCAAAATAACACAAGAAAAACAACAACTGCTTTTCAACCAATTACTGCATGTCTGCACTGTTCATGAATGTAAAATTAAAACGCTTATGTTTTGCAAGTGACGTGTCAGAGGAAGAGCCTCAGATTACAGATTTGAGGGGTGGGTTCGATCCTCGCTGGGTCATGCTATTTAGTATTTATCCTTGTCATTCCTTGAGCAAGACAATTAATCCACATTGGTTATTACTGGTTCTACCCAGAAAGCCATTAAATTTTGCAAGCATTGTTTTTTTTAGCACTTAATTTTTATACATGTTTTGTAAGGCAACATTTTGTAATTTTAAATACAATGAGAACAACCAAAAAGCGGCAAGCTATGGTAATTTTAAAAATATTTTTAACTTTGAAGCAATTATGTGCATATTTTTGTGGTACATGTTATATAATGCTTTGTTTATAAATTATCGTATTTATTGTGTTGGGCAATAACATGATATTATTGTAAATGGAACCTGTGCAAATGCTGATCAAGCAAACTGTCTTCTAGTTGACATTTTAAAAAGGACTGGCTACTCATTTTTAAATATTTTATAATATCATTTTTGCAAATTCTAACTTTTTAATATTTGATTGCAGTAAAGACATAGAAAGGGCTGGATCACTGGATGATGGCACTGGATCACTGGATGATGACAAGCGACACTCAAAGAAAGCTTTGTCTGCTTCATTTGTAGATCCATGCCAGTAAGTTTGACTATTATTTCATTTTTGTGCCGTCTGCGTAGCATGGCAGACACTTAGGGATATGTTCATGAACTTTACACACATGTAAATCTAAGGAATGTTGTTACATATGTCCAATAACTCTGACTTTCATTTTGGCGGAGTTATGCTCCCTTTCATAAAACTTTAACCTGCAACCTATCCAAGCACATAACTGGCCATAACTTGAAAAGTATTTGACCTATGTTCATGAAACTTCACACACATATTCATCTTACAAAACAAAATAGTGTTACCCATGACCAATAACTCTGACTTCATTTCAGCAGAGTTGTGCCTTTTTTCATCAAACTGTGTACTTCCTGAAATAAGCACATGGCAGGTGACACTAGTGTTATCCCAACAGTAAACGTTTGGGGTATATAGCTATAAGACTGATGATTGCTTCGCTGTCTGGCTTGAGACAAGCCTGTCTCTGCTTAAGCAGTTCTTGGCCAATGATCATAAAACTTAACTGGTAAATCATGCACCGATGTAATTGTAAGATAACTAGGTCATGGTTTGGGCCAGACGGTCATTTGTCAAGGTCATCATCATACTGGTATACCTTATCTGCACAATGCATCTTAAAACGTGTAGCTAAGTTTATCACATTTATCCAATTGTTGGTTCAAGGTCATTGACATCTTGTTTCTATTGATTTCAGACTGACTCTGGATATATCGGAAGTACAAGAGGAGGACGACATTGATGATCCTAGCTACATACCAGAATACGATATTACTATCATGTAAGCATTTTGTAATGGCAGTCATTGAAGATGAAGATAGATCCTAGCAAAAATTCATGTTGGTGTGAAATCCAAGATGGCCACCACAGCTAAAAATAGATTTAAAAAAACAAGTTTGTAGTAACTACTTCTTGAAAACTAAGTGATATGGGACTTTTTCTAAAATGATCAGCATGACATGATGTTGAACCTTGATGAAAATCATTTTGATTCAACGTTAAACATGGCTACCAGCGGCCATCTTTCTTTAGAGTTGTATAGTAACTTGTAGCGACTACTCCTTTGAAAATACTTACAGGAATGTTGCTTTTGATGTCTAATCGATCCTAGCAAAATTTCAGGCCGACCAGAAATTCAAGATGGTCGCCACGGCTAAAAATAGATTTTTAAAAAAACAAGTTTGTAGCGACTACTTCTTGAAAAATAAAACTGATATTGATATGGGACTTATTCTAAAATGATCAGCATGACATGTTGATCCTTGTCAAAAATTGTTTTGATTCGACATTAAACATGGCCGCTGGCGGCCATCTTTGTTTACATAGTGTGATATAATAAAAATTAGTAGCCACACAAAAATGGATTTTCATGAAACTTCACATGATTGCTGATCTAGCTATCAAAAACCTATCAGAAAAGTTTGACCTCTTGTTTTATGCATTTGGCAGGTGATTCAATGGGAATGATTGAAAAATCATGGTTACACCAGTAGGCTGCTCAAAATTCGCTGAAATTGCTTGTGTTGCCTTGTTGTCATAGCTTAATTATTTTGTTGAAAAGAGCCACCAGTTTTGAAACTGTCAAGATTGCCATGTTTCTCGTTAAATGAAAAACATTAATCATTTCGAATTTCAGGCCAGAAGGAATAAATGATGACATTGACGAGTTAGCTTTTGAGGAGGCAGAGTTTGGTCAGGAAATAGAAAGAGAAGGCGACACAAGTGTAGAACAAATGGAAGAGCTAGAGGAGGAGGTTGGGCCAGGATTAAAAAGAATGAAAACAGAAGGAGACTGTGAGGAGTTGTTGGACGATAGATGCTGTCTAGCTTATGTGGGCCAGCTTGTTACCCTGGCCAACACAGTGAGAGAGAAATGTTCGTTATGTCAGTCAAGATTGTCCATTGAAACAGAATGTATTGGTTCTGCTGTCTATTTAAAATGGGTAAATATTTTCCTTTGTTTACAGTTATTTCCTCAATAGAACTGTGAGTTAGCTTATCATGTATGAGCTCATTAGCTTTACTGATCTAAATCAGAATAGCTTATGTTGTTGTGTGGTGTTTGTAAATCTTTTTGGTGACAAGTTTTCCTTTAACACATTACATAAATATAGCACTTTATGTCTAGTTCATCCCAAATGAAATTCAGGTCCTTCATAAATCCAGAAAGACAACTGACCATGGTCATGATGGTAATAACAAAATTATAGGATCATTATTGAAGATCTTGGTATTTCAAGTAACAGTCAAAATATTTGTTGACCTGTCCTTTTAGTGAAAAAGTTTGCCTGTTTTTTATAAATGTATTTTCTGTTTACAGATCTGTCCCCAGAAACATATTGAGCATAAGTGGTGTTCCCAACCCATAATGAATAGGAGACTTCACAGTGGTGACCTACTCATAGCTTCTGCCTGTGTGATGTCGGGGAACAACTACGGCAAGTTATCATTGTGGTCGAAAATGCTGAACCTTGCTTTTCCGAGTGCTTCTGTCTTTCACAGGATACAGAATTGTTATATCGTTCCTGCTATCGACAAGGTTTGGGATGATCATCAGACAGAGGTTATTGAAGGATTCCAGGGAGAGGAACTGATATTGATGGGTATGTCTTCTTTGACAAACAGTAATTGTAATTCTTTGAAAATATATGAATACAAGTGATGGACCAATAATTTCTGTAATTGTGTGGCAAAAGTAGAATATGTCTTTTATTTATTTCGCTTTCCACCTACTTTTAAACAGGCCTCAGTATCTTAGTTTGTTTGGTGTTTTACGTCATCTTCAACACATGTACGGTTATATATGGCGGTTGATTTTTTGTGGTTGAGGCAGACTATCCACTTTTCCTGGGTAAAACCAGTACCGTACACCTCCAGCCATCCGTAAGAATCGACACTTCCTCACAAGTCGAGCTCCCAGTGGGATTCGAACCCGCATCAGTGAGAGTTGAAGGTTTACAAGGCAATGTCGTTGACCATTCGGCCACGGAGACGTTTGCAGTACTTAAGTATATAAGGCCTTGCCTTGAGAGCTACATGGATATATTCGGCTTAGGTTCACTCCTTGGTGGAGCATGTCAGATGAAAAAACTTTATATCATCTCCTTCTGAGGTTGCTGTTCCAATATAACCTAATATCATGTGTTTCCACAATCTCATTAAAATCGTATCCTAATTACGCTTTGATACTCTCCGCTTTTGGATCTGACAACTTTGTCTTTGAGGTCACGTCAGATCGACCTTTCATCTAATCAATATTCATGAAAAGATCAACTAAATTCAACCAATGAAATCGCACGTTTCATATGCACTCCAGATGACATTCGAGTGAACTGAACAAACGAAAATCTACATAAAACACATCTTTTTTCGAATAAAGATAACATCTGCATGTGTTATGGCATGATAAATTAAGAAATGCACTACATGGCATGTTTACATCAAGATACGAAGAAAATCATCGCTGTCATGAGTATTTTGAAAACATATATTCCACCGAGGTAAAAAGTCTGTGTAGTAGAGGAATGAAATGCACGCTATGCAATAGTAGTCGGTAACAACATATTTGTGAATATAATCATGACTTTTAGTCCATGGCAATAATGATGACGTAAAAAAATCATACTTTATTCATTCATTTGCTATAACTCAATGTGTATTTGCTCTATGTTTACACTTCTGTCATCTTGTAGGAGATGGGAGGATGGATAGTCCTGGGCACTGTGCGCAGTATTGCAGCTACACATTTATGGAGTTCCATACGAAGAAAGTCATATGCCTGGCAACTATGGATAAGCGTGTTGTAGACAGGAAATCCTCAGCAATGGAAAAGGCGGCATTTCAGAACAGTTTGCAAGGCCTAAAGGACAGAGGAGTTAACATCAAGGAGGTTGTAACAGATGGTCATATGGGAATTGCATGTCTAATGAGTAAGTGGATTCATTATCGAGTATTTGAGAAAGGTTTCTTATATGAATGTTTTTAACTGAGAAATATATTTCTCTTAGTCTTCATCGACCATTGGCTGTCATATATATATATTATATAGCCTACAAACTGTTAAGCTTGACATATTATATAAAAAGGGCTGTCGTTGTGGCCCAGTGGATAGCACAAGACTTAGCCAACTAGGAGAAAGTATCTAGACTTTCAACACAAAAAAGAAACTTGGTGGCACAAGGGCCCAGAGAGGCTAAAACCCGGGCCCTCCTAAGCCACCGAGCTTAGTTGGGAATGTTCTTGAGCAAACGCCTTCCCTGAGTCTTGTCCATGTAATTGGGATGTTAACTTCATTATATCAAACAAGCTGCTATATGTTTTTGTAAAATTGTTATTCTGATTGTTTTGTAGATGTGTATAGTTTTCCATTTTATTGCAGAGAAAACATACCCAGAGATCAAGCATAGCCATGACATTTGGCATGTGGCCAAGAACCTGGGAAAGAGAATTACGAAGGTATTATATAATACATATAAATTGTGGCCTACAATATAATGATGACCAAATATAATAGTCCGCCAAATACCCAGCGTGATGACCATTGTTACCTCAAGTTTGTTTGAAAACGTGTGCATACAACTTGCTGATAACATAAATGTGTCGCCAAGACGGCTGCCAAAATGACCATTTGCACTTATGACAATTTCTTCAAATTAAAAAAAAAAATGTTGTGCGTTTGTTTTATATCTTCAATCCTGTCAATTGCTATGTTAAAAGCCATAAACTTCAAATTAAAGAACTTTTATATTGCTTATGTCCTACAGGATTTGCTGAGCATTTGGTTCTCCTAAATTGATAATGTGGCAACAATTGGTGAGGCGCATAACAAGCTTCTTCCGGTTTAATTGAAACGACATACAGACTTGCCATAATCCTTGAGAATGGCATAAGTGAAGTAAATGTATTCACATTGCCACTAATGAAGAACTTAAATCATTAATTATTGCATGTTATGTAAATTGTCCATACTTGATTTTCCTATGCCTATCTGTGTCATTACAGTACTTGTATTAACCATTTCAGGCTGGACTAAAGAAAGGTTGTAAAGACGTTTTACAGTGGGCAAAACATATTGTCAATCATTTTTGGTATGCTTGTGGCGAAGCTGGAAGTTACTCGAGGTTCATTGTAAGTACATTATAATCATAGCTCTCTCTCTGGTCCTAACTTTCAGGTGTTAGCTAATGGAGTTACGCCTTACATTAACGTTGGATTAGAATTAAGGATTTAGCATTCATTTGCATTGCTTTTTTTTTTGTTTAAATAATAAATTCCTTTTAAATGCATGTTGGCAGATCTGCAATTAAACAAAAAATAAAGTTAAACTAATCCAACTTCCAAATTGCTCTACTCTCAGATTATATTCAGCACTTACAATCCCTCATCGTGTATTCTCTCTCTCTCATACACACACAGAGGCCAGAAGCTCAACAAACGAAACTGATTAGCTAGATACATATACAGTCACACTTTCTTTTTCCAGAACATATGGGGACAAGTACGACATCATGTCTGCAATGAACATGATTGGATACTTGCAGATGGCGACGGGCCAGCGGAGTGTTCGCATGGTGACCTGGAAGCTGACCCAGGAAGACCAAGCTGGATCTCGAAAGAGACTTTGGCATCAAAAGCCGTCACTGGAATAGTGCTTGACAAGAAGCTGAGAAGCAACTTCAGCTACTATGAAAATTTCAGGTATACAAACAGTTCTAGATGCAGTGTCTCCAATTAGTTACTTCTTTACTGTATAAAAATAAAATACATTCAGTTCCTGCGATATGCATTGTTCTGGAGAGACAAAAGCATTATACTACATGGCTGCCGATGGTCCATCAGAATGCTGGCCATTATTGTATTGTTTCTGTAAAATGATGTTATATTCATTTGCAAGTGATTTTCACATTTCTTGCTTTGATTTTCCAGCATGAATGAGAATTCATTAAAAAGTTTGAGCATTGTCATAATAAAAATGGATTTCTGGTAACTATTGCATATCGTTTTTTGCAGGTCCACAGCCGAAATTGAGGTATTTAATAACCTCATCATAATGTATTGTGCGAAGCGCTTTGCGTACAGTCCACCAGCCTACAGAATCAGAAATCTGCTAGCTGCCCTTGACAACAATCACCACATTGATAGACCATTGAAGCTGAACAAGAAGGGTGAAATTGTGTAAGTAATGGTAACTAGAGGCCACTAAACCAAATCTTAATTGGGCTGTTCCGGAGTCGACCTGTTCGTCCAAGTTTGAATGTCCTTATACTGAAACGACAGCTGCTCGTCTTTCCATCTTGTGTTTTGTGTTATACCCCAAGTTCCAACACACAGGCTCACGAAACTTGTCATCTAGATTGCCCTTGATAACTGGAGTAAAACTATTGCCTTTGGGTCAGTAAGTCTAGGTCACCCTGATCCGATCATAAACAAGAGGTCAGTGACCTTGAAGCTCTACTGATTGATTTTGGTTTCAGGAAGTAGTCGCTACACTTGTTTTTTGAAAATCTATTTTTAGCCGTGGCGGCCATCTTGAATTTCCGGCCGACCTGAAATTTTGCTAGGATGAATGAGACATCAAGAGCAACATTCCTCTGATGTTTCATGAAAAAACCGTCGAGTAGTTTAAGAGGAGTAAACGCTACAAGTTTTCATTATATAACCCTATGTAAACATAGATGGCCGCTGACAGCCATGTTTAACATTGAATCAAAATAATGTTCGACTCGGATAACTGTCATGTCATGCTGATCATTTTAGAAAAAGTCCCATATCAATATCACTTCGGTTTTCAAGAAGTAGTCGCTACAAACTTGTTTTTTAAAAACCTATTTTTAGATTTGGCAGCCATCTTGGACTTCACATCAACATGAATTTTTGCTAGGATCAACTAGACTTCATGGGCAACATTTCTGTAAAGTTTCATGAAAATCTATTCAGTAGTTTCAGAGGAGTAGTTGCTACAAAAAAAAGTTTGCGGACGGACAGACAGAGACGGACATCGCACCACGGCATAAGCTCTGCTGATCTCTGATCAGTCGAGCTAAAAACCTTTCAATGTAACTCTTCAACCATTGTTTACCCATTCATGAAATTTCCCAGGTGGACGAGTTACAAAACACGCCTACAATTGAGTGAAATATTATAACCAAATCCACCTTTATTTCATTTTAACAACACTTGAGTGTATCATATGATTATGGCCAGAATTGACAACTATTGACGAGTTGGTTAAAATTTGCGATTATTTTTTCCATCAATAAATGTTTTTCTTTCACCCATAGCAATTTAATAACTAAAACTGTCGCCCATAATAGTTGCTGGGACCATGCTAGTGTGCCTTTGAAGTGTCATGAGTGTGCCTATAAATGTTATGGGTCTTTTTTTATCAGCTGACCTTGATCTTGAACCTATTGACCCCAAAATAGGGATAATTCTCTCATCACGGGCTTGGCTTGGCCTAGTAAAAAGCGGAGGACCGGGTTCCAGTTTTGGTCTGTTGGATGGCACCCTCATGTATCGGAGTCTATAGGAATCTTTTTGTTAGCAAGAGTAAGAGGTCAGGTATCCTTCATTGCTCTCTGGTGTAGATACAAGTCTCCAGAGTTACAGCCCTGTGTGGATGCTTGGGTATAATACAACCACTGCAATCTGACCCCCGCCCACTAAGAAGTTTCTAGGCCCATTCTCCATATTTTATCTAGCGTCTCCGTGGCCGAATGGTTAACGACTGTGAGCCAACAAACAAACCATATTTTATCTTTATGTAAATGGAGGATGAGCCTGGCACATTCATTCCTGTTGGGCGCCAGATAACCTTTCATGTGTTGGTGCGCCTTAAAACCCAATTCAGTTCAGTTCAAGAGTTAACAGAACAAGGTCTCACAAGGACGAATTGAAAGGAATAATCATAGATTTACATGTGAAGACATTATAAATGTAAAACTTTCTTGATTTTAGAATTCTTTCATAACTTTATGTTTCAGTTACCATAGATCGTTTAATAAGAAGAGTGGACGGTGGTCGGTTTACCCATGCAAGGAAGAGAAGAAATACCAGTATGTGAAAGACATCCTGTCAAAGATCCTGGTGACTCGACTACAGGACAAAGTGGGAATGCACAAACCTAGAACTCTGGAAGTGGACGATCCGAGACGTATAGGACCCCACTTAGCACCAGTAAGCCCCAAACCGAGTAAGGAGATCGCCCTAGAGCAGAAATCTCGTAGGAAATGAACTGAGAAAGTGCCACGTTGAATGCGTAGAAGACAGTGTTATCTTTATATATAACTGTAGCGTACATTGTCATGAATAAATATCTGTTATAATTTTCAGTTAGCATGTTCTATTTCGATTCATATACTCCCATGACAACACTAGTATATTCTGGGTTCAAAGGTAATTTTTGGTCATGAACACTAACACTAGGTCTTTTTTATGCTACCCAAAATATTTGGGGGAGCATATAGTTGCCGTCATATCCGTCTGTATGTATGTTCATCCGTATGTCCAGTTTTCTTGTCGCCTTAACTCCTACGTGTTTCATCCGATTTTCATGAAACTGCGTAGGAAGTATCAGTATGATATCTAGTAATGCATATTGTCGGGACTTTCTGTTCGACTGATTTTTGGCAGAGTTACGGAACTCTAAACCTTGTCTGCTAAACTCATATGTTTTTCACTCGAATTTCATTAAACTTCATACAAAGTTTCAGTATGATGTCTAGTAGCGCAAATTGTCAGGAAGTTCTGGTTAAAAAGAAATTTGGCGTATTTTTTACATTTATCATCCGATTGTATTTCACGTTCCTTTATTCAGGGAGCATTCATCGGTTTTACCGATTTCTTATTATTCATGTATGCCCGTTTGAAAAATGGCAAGTATTTTTGTATGGCGTATTACACACATGATCGTGAAACATAAGACTAGACTACCCATTGACAAGGGTAGTTACGTCCATCCGTCTACAAACTGTTTTCATGACTACTCCTCTGAAACTAATCGATGGATTTTCGTGAAACTTCAGCAAAAATTCAAGTTGATGTTAAATTAATGTCATTAACAGTTGGGGATGTAGGTCGTAGGAGACCGGAGGTGACCTACATTCTTCAAAAGTAGGTCACAGAGACCAAACATTTTGCACATGATGTTAGATGCATATAAGGAACATTCTGGTGAAAATCTAGCGAGAAAGAAGCAAGATACACATGTCAGCTGAGATGTGACCTATATTTCGTCAAAAAGTAGGTCACATTGACACGAAATTCTGCACATGATGTTAGATGCATATAAGGAACATTCTAGTGAATTTGGTGAAAGTCCGCGAGAAAGATGCAATATACGCACATCCTATTTCTTGGAAAGTAGGTCACAGCGACCCAAAAGTTTGCAGGTGATGTTGCAACCATATAATGAACATTTTGGTAAAAAGTAGTGAAGAGAGCGGTTGATGCACTATTTTCAAAACAATATTTATTTAAAAAGACTCTCATACACATGAAAAATTATCAAAATGCCATGAAAAAGAAAAAGACATATTGAAAATTTTCAAAGAACATACATGGAGGCGGCCGACATGGACCGATGACGTCATCACCCGTTTGCTTAAAAATATATGCCAAAGAAGATAACGTCGTTCCAAGATGGCGGCCTCCATTTATGTTTCTACAAATTTTCAATAGGTCACATCTCCGTCAAGTAGTTTCAGAGGAGTAGTCGCTACAAGTTTTTACTATGTAAACAAAGATGGCCACTGGTTTTTAAAAATCTATTTTTAACTTTGGCAGCCATCTTGGATTTCAACAACCCGGACACCTCAACATAAGATCTGCTGATCTTTGATCTATAGAGCTAAAAACAATAACTCTGCAACAGATGCATCGGTGACTTTGTAGAAATAAAACTTCAGTCTTGCCTTCAACAACAGTTCGCTTACAGACGACGGACACTGTGCCATCACATAGGCTCGCCAGGCCTTTGGCCATTAGAGCTTGGAATAAAATGAAAAATGAAGCTGAATTCATTAGAACATATTTATAATCAATGCATAAACTAATGAGCATATAAACGAAATGTTAATTAAGCCGTCCTGGCAGGTACCCAGTGTATTGACCAAAAGCATCAGGGAAGCGGTCCCTGATCTTCCATACACAGCAACTTGGCACCGCTCGTCTGTTTCCAGCCCCAAGTCGTCCGTGTTGCCACAGCGTGAACTGCCTGTAACCCTGATGACGGTTGGCTCTCATAAGGTCAACTTCCTCATTCAGGACCAGGACATCGTTCCGATATATCCTGGCCAGGGCTAGGACTGCCTCGTCCAACACAAGGACATCAAAATGCTGAAAAAATAATAAAAACTATGATATAAGGAAAAATTACACTTCAATTATATGGATATGGAGCATGTTTACTGCAGGCTAACAAATATCCCCGCTAAAGGCTTTTACTATATAGGGAAGAATGTTAGCAGTCTATGCTAACGATAAAAGAACAAATTTGGTGCAAATAATATAATAAATTAGGCATACGGTATAACATTTTATAAATTATTAACCATGTTTTACTTTTATTTTCGTAACTGATAGTTAAAAGGTTATGTAGGTGCTAAATATGCAGAGAAATGCAGAATTGGGAAAATAATAAGGCTATCTTTATAAATGTAATAATGAAGTCTTCTGTTTGAAGATCTGATCTTTTTTCCTGGGATATAATAGTCTAATCAACAAGAAACGTGGAAATTCCATGAAAACCATTTTCCGAGCGGAAACTTTCTATTTTTTAATAACGGTGACCTTGAACTTTACCTCGGTGACTCCAAATGCAATTGAATCCTAAGCTTAATTTACATATAAAGTACCTACATAGCAAGTTTCGTTCCAATATCTCATTCCCAACTTAAGTTATCGGGAGGAGACTATTTTTCTATTTCAGTGACTTTGACCCTGACCGCAGTGACACCAAATGCAATCTCATTTTCAGGATCATATAATCTACCTACACAGCAAGTTGCATCGCAATACCTCATTCCTAACAAAAGTTATTAGAAATATTTTTCTATTTTTAGTAACAGTGACCTTGACCCCAAATGCAATCCCAAGCTTCCTTTCCATATAAGCTACCTACCCTGCAAGTTTCATCGCAAAAGCTCATTCCTAACAGGTTACTGAGCGGAAACAGTTTTTCTAATTTTATTAAGAGTGGTGACCTTGATCCGTGACCCCAAATGCAATCCCAAGCTTCCTTTCCATATAAGTTACTACCCTGCAAGTTTCATCACAATACCTCTTTCCTAACAAAAGTTATTTAGCGGAAACTGTTTTTCTATTTTCAGTAACAGTGACCTTGACCCTAGTGACCCCATATGCAATCCTTAGCTTCCTTTCCGTACAGTGTATTAGGCAGAAATTCAAGAACTGGGTGTGCAAATATGCAAACAGGGTATTTCTTCTATAAATGTATGCAGAACATAACAATATTGAGAAAGTAAGAGTTTGGAAGTGTTGTTGAACAATTTTTTTTTACCCCACCCACTCCCCCAAATATTGGCTGCGATTTTTTCAAAAACGCCCGTGCAAAAGACTGCTGCACGGTTGGCTGGCTAATTAATACACTGTTTTCTTATAAGCTACCTAAACTGCAAATTTCATAGCAATACATAATTCCCAACAAAAGTTGTTAATTAGACAACATTGCATCTACAGACAGACAAGCCGAATCCGTATCGGGGGAATAATGAATTCTAGTTTGTCTGTTTTTTGGCAAAATCAACTTACCGGAAGTGTTGACAGACATCGGTCCCTTCGCTTTTCACAGCAGACTCTCTCAGGGAGTGTTGGCATCTCACGACACCTCGTACAAACGCACCAATCTGGAACAGGAGCGCCCTCTGGAGGGTGGTAGCCTCCTGGCTGAACTGGGGCTGGTTCAATGACATCAAAGATCAGCCCTGGATGACTCTCAAGGGCCTCCAGCAGCAACTCCTTTGCCCGATCTCCAGTCATGCCCAAGATAACACCCTGAAGACAAATGAACAAGCATTCAAATTTCAATACTAAAATACCTACGAATTGTAAACAATAAGTTCATGAGCCCCGAAGGGAGAGTGAACTTAATGTTTACAATTGAACGACACGCCGTGATATATTACAAGATAATTCACCGTTAAGGATGTTCTATTTCTATTCTAATACCCCTAAAATGTGAAAATAACGCACACATCTGAAATATTTCGCATTGATTTGCTTACTCTCCTAACGTTGCAGTGATATCTTTCGCATTGCCTTGCTTATTCTCCTAAAGTTGCAACCGTTACAGTGATATATCGTTGAATATAACGAGATATTTTAAACTAGCTATATAGTGCAGGTATATTAGAATAAACTATATACTATATATTCTGTGATGAATTTCTTTCCAATCGTCTTTTGACGCAAGTATTCCTTCTTCTGTCACTCCATTGCGACAGCGCGGAGTAATATTATGACGTCTATCGTTTAGTTCATAACATTTGGCTATTATGCTATCTTGCACACTAGGCGAGATAGCACAGTAGAGGAAGGGATATGTTATAGATTTTCTCAAACTGTGAAATTTCTATAATTCATCACAGAATATATAATATATATATATATTGCATTCCAGTAAGTGAGAGTATAAACAGATTTTCCAACCTGCAGAAGATGTTGCCGGGCGACAGTGAAATTGTCAACCCAACAGTACTGTATCTGGATTTGACTCGATTGTCATTTGCTTATTTTCTCAATAAAAGAGAACAAAGAAACTGAATAATTTTAATTGAAAATAGATAACAACAAAGAAAACTTCACTTTAAACTAAGGAAGACTGAAAAGTAGGTCAGGGTTATTCATACTGACCTACTGTTTGCATGGAATAATGTTCCATTACATTTGGTAAAATAATGAAAAAGAGCCAATTTGGAACCATACCCGCATTCTTTCCCTTCTCGTCTGCACTGTGTGCAGTGCTTCGTCTGCCCGGTTCCTTTCAGCGGCTGCTGCCCCACGACCTCGCGCTCTGCCTCTGCCTCGGACACCCTGGCCTCTTCCTCGGCCACCCTGGCCTCTTCCTCTCCCATGTCCAGCATCTTCACTAGTAGAGGAATCTTCTTCACCTTCTTCCATAAGTGTCTGAACTCTTGGTTGTCCTCTACCTCTACCTCTCCCTCTCCCTCTCCCTCTTCCTCTCCCTCTGCTTGTACCTGGCAAAGGAGCCCATTCACTGTCGCTGTCACTCTCATTGTCACTAAGTAATGCTGATGATGTCTACAAGTAAAAATAACATGAGTGTCAACATGCAGCATCATGCAGAACCTTGTAGCGGACATCAATTAAATACTAGATATATTATTGCACCAGATCAGGACTCTCAACATTATGTTACTCTAATTATAAAGTGCAGCAAAGGAGATCCAAGTATATATCACCTACTGTGAAACTGAAACAAATGTCTCTTCTCTAGAATGACCTTTACATAAAATAAACGCCGTCATGTCCACCACAACTTGTACTTTAATAATGAAAATGTCGCACTACAGTAGGATAATTTCAGCCAGAACGTGTATTATGAAATGTTTCTGTTTCAGCATGCATTTCTTTACTATCGACCAATCAGTCTTACACCAATCAGTCTTACACCGATATCCTGTCGGATAATGGAAAAAATTGTTCGAATGGAAATGGTTGACCATTTAATCGAGAACCAACTATTATCAATTCACCAACATGGTTTCAGACGGGGCTGCTCCTGTGCTACTCAGTTATTGGAGTGTCTCGATGACTGGTCAGAGGCAATTGACTGCGGTCAAGAAGTCGATGTCATTTATCTGGATTTTAAAGCGGCTTTCGACAAAGTACCCCATAAAAGCTTAATGAGTAAGGTTAAATCTATGGGAATAACTGGTAAACTTTATGACTGGATAGAGGACTTTTTAACAAATAGAAAACAGAGGGTGATGGTCAATGGGCAGGTCTCAGAACTCAGGGATGTCACAAGCGGGGTTCCCCAGGGCAGTGTTCTTGGGCCTGTTTTGTTTCTTATTTATATCAATGACCTCCCAGATGCCATGTCCTGCACCGCCAAACTTTTTGCTGACGATACTAAACTGTATACATGCATAAATAGCCCACAGCGTGAGATAGACTTACAAGACAGTATCTTCACTGCATGTGAATGGGCTAAAAAATGGCAAATGATATTTAATGCCAAAAAGTGCAAACACTTACATATTGGTAATAATGATGAAGAATCCGATGTATTCTACATCAAGGATAATTCGAATAAAATAGAAGAAATTACCAAGGTAATACATGAAAAAGACCTGGGAGTAACATTTGACTCAAAATTAAAGTTCTCCTATCATATAAGTGGTAAAGTATCTAAGGCCAATAGAAACCTCAATCTAATATATAAAACTTTTACATACATGGATAGAGAAATGTTTCTGTGTTTATATAAGTCCCTTGTTAGACCACACCTTGAATATGCTACGGTGGTTTGGTCTCCATACCTAAAAAAGGATATAATTGCCATAGAAAATGTCCAAAAAAGAGCGACTAGGATGGTGGAAAACCTCAGTAACTTTTCGTACCATGCTAGACTCACTATGCTAGGACTACCAACCCTTGAGTATAGAAGAGAGCGGGCTGACGTGATTCAGGTTTATAAAATCTTAAATAATATCGATACAGTTGACAAAAATAAACAGTTCACTCAGGCCCCTGAGCTTGGAACAAGGGGAAATTCCAAGAAACTATTTAAAAAAAGAGCAAGAATTGATATTAGGAAAAATTCATTTGCTTACAGAGTCGTAGAATCTTGGAATAAACTCTCTAACACTGTGATTGAGGCACCCACCATCAATTCCTTTAAAAGTAGGCTAAATTTACATTGGGCAAATCATCCAAATAAATTCAACCCGAAAAACTAATAAGGAACCGGAAGTCCTTCACTATGATATAAATCATAACTAGACTGGGAAAACAACATCAAAAAGGGCCTAAGAAACCTGTTGGTTTAGACTGGCTTCTACTACAGTATGAACAGTATGAACAGTATGAACTAGACGGCTCGTTGAATTTCAATCAGGGTGCACATCAAAGGGATTTGTTTTATTCGTTTAATTTATCTATGTATTGGCGGAAAAGATCACTGCACAATCACGAAAAGCAACACGAAAAAAATCGTGTTCGCTAAGTGTTTACACGATATCTAAACAGGATCATTACACAACTGTCTACTTTCCTCCAAAAACAGCCATAACTGTAATTGATACCTTGCTAATACATAAAACATGATAACACTACTAATGTATCACATTTCTTACTCTAAAGATACATTTATCGAATAAGTTCATTGGAAATAAAACTGTTTTTCACTTACCGATGACATTTTCGCGGGTAACACTGCAAATAACAACACGAGAAGTGGCGCCACCTTAGTGGCTGCATTAGTTGCTATTTTTAGCGTCGTCTGTTTTCGTTGCTTTTCGTAAATATTTCCGATTTTGATTCGGAACATACCGGAGAGTTCAATGGCGGCGTATTCAAGTCGGCAATGTTATGATATCGTTGGTTTGAATGTCGACTAGGATGGTCAGTAAACGTTCAGATCAGGCGTAAACTTTGCGTATGAACATGTTTTGTATCAACATATATAGTGCGTTTTTATTTTAGTGATTTAAACACTAAAAGTTACGGACAGTGTCCCTTTAAAAATTATCAGAATAAAGTCATATTGTCAATTAAAGTTAGATTTATAACTTTGATGTCTTAACCTGTAAATTTCTAGCCAGTATCATAGAAGAAACGTTTTCTGAAAATTGCATGCGCGACGGATTTTGGAAAACCTGTTCGCTATTTTTAGCTCCTGGCAGAAGGGTGCTTGTGATGTAATGGTGTTTTCTTTGGATAACCAATGAAATTCATTATTCAAATTAGATGATAATGTTACATGGAACTATGGGTAATATATGACAATAAAATGCAGTGGAAAATTTTGATTCATTCTATTTTTAAATCGAGGTCAAAGTTGATCAACTTTGAGGCCTAGTTTCACATAGAAATAATCCGATGTGAAGGGGCGGTCATATACTATTGGAAAGCTTTTTTTTTACTCTTTAAAAAGCATGTTGTCTTTTGTTTTTATCTATTAGCGCATTTTACCGCAATGCCTACAACTAAAACGGGTGTTACACGTAAATGTATGAAAGTAGTAGAGCGCAATACACACTTAGCTGATGACGCGGGTTGTTTATACACAAAATCTGGCAGATAAAAATAAAAGATGTTAAGAGTTTAAACTGCAATTACTTTTTTATTACTAAATGGATTTTGATAATTTAAACGGCATTATTTTTGTTTTTGTTTTCTCGTTTGAGTAGTTAATATGGATTAAATATTATTTTTTTAATCCAAAAAGGTCTGTCATGGTTAGCATTATTTCTTATTACTTTTACCTTGGATGATAATTAAAGGGATCGGTCTCGGACAGAAGCTTTCCAATCACTTGTCAGTGTTTTTATTATGTGTTTTGTGTATGCAGCCTGTGCCCATGCCATTGTGAAAAATAGTGTCATTTTTCTAGAAATTGTGAAAATTGTAAAATATTATAACAGAGAAATAAACTTTTTTCACTTTTATTTTCACAGTTTAATATCCCTTGGATTGAGCGATGTAGCAAACCAAATGAAATATAAGACTAGTATCCTTACTGGTCTGTATTTACCAAAAAAAATAATTATGTTTCAGATTGTGAATTTTTTGGATATAATTGTGTAAAAAGGATACTTTTTGGAATTGTGAATGGGGCCGAAAATTCAACCCCAAATTAGGCATAAAAAAACACTGGTCATCCTCTCATTCGGAATACTTTGGTCATGCACGTTCACTTTAGCCGCCATGTTTTAGAATGTTGAATGTGATTTCGCTTCATGATTTATCAGGTTTTATGGTTGAAGACATTACAAACATTGTTAGTTGCTGCGAAACGTAATTGTACGTATCCTTTTTACGATTTGCGTGGGTTGTTCGTGTTTTTAGAAAGTATTTAATTGCTTTTTTTAGTGTAAAGTTTTGTTCTCAAACCAAAAAGCATGAAATTGCGATGAAAAAAAGATGGTGGACGTTGGTGCAGTTTTTTGTTTGTTTGTTTTATACACCTTTTACGTTTTTTCTATATTTGTCGATCTTTGTTTATCATACAAAACATATACATTTGTGTTTGGTGTAGTTTTTAACTGGGTTTAATAAAAAAAATAACTAGACCATATTGAACGCGTTTTTTTTCTCCTTGATTAGCGTGTATTTTATGGAAGGGTAAACGTTTTTTTCTCAATTAAACTGTACCTGTTGATGATTACAAGTAATAACATACATATTGGAATTTTGTTTAGGGTAGTTTTCAAGTGGATTATGATTTTGATTTTAGCAAAAAACAAAAAATTTAACTTCGACATTGTGATAAAAAAATAATCTCTTGGATCAACATGTATATTTTATGGGATGGTACACTTTTTTTTCTCAATTAAACCGTACCTGTTGATGATTGCAAGTACTAACATACATATTGAAATTGTGTTTAGGGTAGTTTTTAAGCACGAACGTCGGGTCATCTTTTTTTCATCGCAATTTCACACTTCCTGGTTTGAGAACAACACACTAAAAAAGCAATTAAAATGTGCTTAAAACACGAAAAACCCACGCAAATCGTGAAAAGATTACTTACAATTACATTTTGCAGCAACTAACTTGGAGAAATGAGAGCATTTTTTAATCATTGCATTTCGATTTTGTCAACAATTTTAGCTGATTAAAAGACAATCAGCCGACTTTAAAACCGAGAAGAAAACAGCAAATGCTAACTTGAATAATGTGTTGTTCGCATTATCATTACCACGTTCACAGATGTTATTTTTTTTATTGATACATGCGTGTTTGTTAATTACTCAATCGATTGTTATGCCAATAGAATACATTAATCACACTATTCTTAATTGTTCACACAATGCAGACGAGGTTTTACCAGTTGTTCTATAGAAAAGTTAAAGAGATAATTTAAATTTGCTCGCTTAATAAATAATTTAAATGTACTGTATTGTGATCCTCACAAACATTATCTAGACTGAAAAAATTAACAGCTTGATGATTGCGGCAACGCTTTTATTTAGTTTACCGTCTCGAGATTCTCCTCGTTCATTTAACCTTTGCAGAAATTGTTCGAAATAACATCAATCAATAGAAAGGTTATTTATTTGGCTTTCTAACCATGCATCTTATGTAAATGCTCATTAAACAATACATGTATATGATAATAATGTTTGATGACCAAAACAATAACACATGGTGATGTGCGTAAACTCTTTAAGAAAAGGAAAAACGCGATACATTTCCGTTCCAATTCGAGATTTTGCCTATTTATTTAACCATTATTTGGAATAAAATTACACCATTAGAAAGGTTATTTATTTGGTTTTCTGGCAATGTAAAATCAGTAAAACAAGAATATATAAGGTCTGTTTGCAATCCAGATGGTTGTGCCGTACATCGAGGCCTCTCGCATACCGCCACGATAAGCGTAGTAAAAATCGATAATTGCAGCGTATAATTGATAAACTTACCTGGACGACAAGTGTTTTCAGTTGAATACAGCGTTTGAACTGTCATAAAGCCCTGCTTTTACATACCTTTCATTAATTTAGTGTATAAAACATACATTTATTCATTTTTGATAATTTGACATCGAAACGCCCACTTCCCCATCTGCTCAAACAGGTCAGGTGATATAGACACGGTCACTCATAATTATTTAAAATAATTGTTACAGTCTGCTTAAAACAGTAAACTTTTTGTGCTCAAAAGTATGCACCTGCTTATATGTAATTTTACTACATGGTGTGCTCAAAAGTATGCACCCGGCCGCTTATATGTTTTAAACAAATTGTAACAATAACAGACCAGGAACATCTGGGCTCCAGGTAGTACTGTATCCAACAGAGACGCTCGAAGTGGTACATCTGATGATGAAAACTGTTTTGTTTGCAACTAGTTTCAAATACAAGTTTCAATTACAAGAGTTGAATATTTCACTAAATGGGCACAATGTGATGTAGAAGCATGTGGGCAATGGACTGTAGTAAGAAAGCGTGATAAGGAGGCAGGAAATTCATTTGCTAGTGTTGGGAATCGGCTGAAAATTCATGATCGATCATCAGAATATTTAACTGACCGATGATCGATCATTAATCGATTAAACATGGCTGCTATAAAAGACAAGTGTAAGCCTTTTTCAGACTATAATGAAGAAAAAAATCACATTTTAATAATTTGCTGGTAATAAAGGAACTGAATGAAACTGACCAACATATTTTAAAAAACATAAGCTGTGATACCCACTGTAAATATGTGATTACTTGTTGCAAAATTATAACTCATTTTTATTTCTTGTATATTTTAGTACAAGAGAATGAAATAAGCCATAATGTTCAATTAATCAGAACAACACTAGCAAATATACTGTAAATATGTTAGTTTTATTGTCTCGCCTTTTCGAAGAAAAAAAGAGACACAAGTGTTGCTTTTCCGGTGGCGGCGAAGGCGAAAGCAAACGTATAAGTTTGGCGTTTAGGTCATTTTCTCACAAACTATATGCGCTAGACCTTTTAAACTTTGCTTATATTTGTATCTTGGGTGGTACATCGCAACGTGACAAAGCAAATGTGGAAGTGACCTTGACCCTCCAAGCAAAGGGCAGATAACTTAATAATTTATACCTTCAAAATTTGCATTTAGGTCACTTTCTCACAAACTTTATGCATTAGACCTTTCAAACTTCGCTTATATGTAGTTGTTTCTTGGGTAGTACATCACAACATGTCAAAAAGCAAATGTGGATGTGATCTTCACAATCCAAGCAAAAGGCAGATAAGGCCTAAAAAAAATAATTGTGTGGTTCGGGTCACCCGACCCTACCTACGAATACCCGCCGACCCTGATGTTTTTTTGGTCCATTTCGAAAAAAAAAATAAAAAAAAATATATATATATATAACAATATAAAGTCACAGTAATTATAGTACATAATTCAGTGCATCTTCTTTGCGTTCATAAAAAACAATCTTTAAAAAAAAAAAAAAAAAAAAAAAACGACCTACCCTACCTACCAATTTTGAACATGTTACCCGAACCACACAATTATTTTATTTAGGCCTAACTTTAATTGTTACATTTACATCACTTTCTCATGAACTATAATTATGCACTAGATGCTTTAAACCTAGTTTATTGCTTAATCTTTGGAAGGCAAACACTCTATTTTGACATAGTTGTGTCTTGGGTAGTGCTTCTTTTTGATCGCATGAGTTTTATCTAAGACCTTGACCTACTTTTTGGAGCTGAGTTCTTCTTTTTGTTACTTTTTTTTAACTTTTTTTTTTATAGAATGGCATTTTGTTTTTTAACAAATGCACATAAATGTCATCTCAGCAAATGGTAAACTCCTTGATTTTAGTTATTAAAATTTGTACAAACTTTCTTTTAACCGTAATTTATCTTTTATTTGTAAGTCCCGCCCCCATTAGGCGAGACATGAGAATCCGCAGATTTCTTGATGTTATCAAAAATGTTTTCAAAGTATTTATTGTTCAAAACATTTGACTAACGCTGTACATTAGAAAGTAACCGAAACAGGTACAGATCATCGGTAAGTGTACGCAACTTCTGCATTAAAACATGACGAATACCTCTATAAAACAGCATTGTATGAAATGTTTTTAGCTCGACTATTCGAAGAATAAGAGAGCTTATGTAATCATCCCGGCGTCGGCGTCCCACATCAAGGTTTGCCTATAAGCTATGTTTACAAGTCTGTGTCTCTTACATTTCTTAAACTAGCACAACCAAATTTGGCCATGGGCTTCCTTATAGCATTATCTAAAGGGCTGCATCAGCAATTTTGGTTCCTGGATCCCAGATTATGATAGCCCATAAAATGTGTCCCATTTCACATAAAATTTTGCGTGTAAGCTGTGTTTACAAGTCTATATCTCTTACATTTCTTATCCTAGCACAACCAATTTTGGCCATGCTTCCTTATAGCATTATCTTAAGGGTTGCTTAAGTAATTTTGGTTCCTGTAACCCCTGGGCTCCCATGGAACCCAAATTCTTATAGCCCTTAAAATGTGTCTATTTCACATCAAATTTTGCATGTAAGCTGTGTTTACAGGTCTATATCTCCTACATTTCTTGTCCCAGCTCAACTAAATTTGGGATTTGGTTTCCTTATAGTATGTTGTAAAGGGTTGCGTAAGTAATTTTGTCTTCTGCCAATTCTGGGCTCCCATGCAACCCAAATTGTGATGGCCCATAAAATGTGCAATTAAGACAGATCAAGGTTTGCGTGTAAGTTGTTGTATATATCTATAATTTTGGTTGGGATTTTTTATAGCATTATGCATCTTATTCATACTTCACCTATATTTCGGCATGGGCTCCCTCCTCCCCACAACCCCCATCCCTCCTCCCTTTTTTTTTTTACATATAGCTATGTTGCCCCCGCCTCCCCCCACACCCACACGTGAAACATATTTCTGTGTTGTTTTGCTCAATTCTTACACATATAGCTATGTTGCTATAATTTGTATGAGATTCTAACAATAATTTTATATCGGCCCGACTTTCATCCCCCCAACACCACCCCCACATTGATTTAGCCTTGTTTTCTGATGGTATATACTGACTATATAATTCATTCCTCTGAAAAATTGAACAGTCGAGCTGCACTGTTCTCCGACAGCTCTTGTTACAACATACAAGGGATTGAATTGATGTAAAAGCAAGAAATGAAAATGTATGATTTTATTTATTTATTACAGAAGCCGCTTGTTATCCTTAACATCACTGAAGCAGGAACTTCCTCGATATAATAAATGGTTATGGAACAACAATGTATTTTCAAATATGTTTTTTATGGTTTCCTCTATCTATCAATTTCGGTCTTATCAAGAGTTTAATGCATAGCCACTCTTCAAAAAAATAAAAGGTTTGGTTGCCGCTTTTTAGAAGTCGTATATGAAAACAGATGATCACTGATATACCGATATAATGTGTGTAATATTTCCATTTTTGACAATAAATTTTCTTAAAGTGCTTAGTAAATGATAAAAGTACTTATTAAAAACTTAATCTTTGTTGTTTTATCTTTTGCTTATTTAGAGGATTTCTTGACAATGGAAAGCACAGCTTACAGACACGTGGTTTGATTGTCTTATTGATGGCCAAGTCTGCTGGAGCAAGAGAAGGGTCATTTGATGAACATGAAATGGTCAGTGGTATATACCCAAAGTAAGTTCTTGTCACTCACAGTACTTGCATGTATGATAGACGCCTGAAATTTACATGTTACCAAATTAAATTTTAAATCTCTGTATTTTTATCCTCATGTTTTTCAAGAAAAAAAGAAGAGGCATCGTCACCACTTGATACTCATGTGCATCCCCTAGTAATGGTTGTGTATACATGTAAGCTTGTATGTCCTAATGAATTGAAACTTCACACATGTATTTAGAAACATTAGACAACATCTTACAACCGGGTTCTATAACTCATACTTTTATTTAATAGAATTAGGACCCCTTTTATACTTAAACATATTTCAGGGCTTTTTTACCTTATATAACAGAGGCCTGTAATAGGCCTCTTCCCAATTGAAAATTTGACTGTTTTTTCCCAACTCTGGCAGAAATCTTTCCCAATCTGAAGGCATCAGTCTCTCAGAATTTGAGAAAAAGTATTATTCTGCAATGTGATTTTGTCTGTTAAGTCAAATCTGACTCAGAGAAGGTAGCAATTATAATAAGTAATGGATGAAAATATAAATGAAGCATAGTATTGTCATATTTACTTAATTCACGAAATCTTACATTTTTCCCAAAATGAGAAATAAGCGCATCATTTTTTCCCAAAACGGACAGGACTAGGCCTCTTCCCAATTTTGTGGAAAAAAGCCCTGTATTTGTCTAAAGTTTTGTATGAAAGCAAAAGTTTTGTATGAAAGCTAAAGTTTTGTATGAAAGCTTGTATCTTGGAAGCTTCTTCATATAATGGATTGAAACTTACACATGTCTTAGGCATCATGAGACAGCATGACAGACCAGCCTTAAAGCACAAGAGTTTATGTAACGGAGCATCGTCTTACCTTTCCATGATTGATTACTCTCTTTGTTATATGAATTTTTAATACTAATGAGTGATCTCCCTTATTTATCAACTTATTGATATAAGTCAGTGGTTAAACTTGTTTAAGTTGCACAAAGTGAAGTGGGGACTATATAAGAATCACACTGTCTGTAATGTCCCATCATGTAACACATTTTTGTCCCATTGCGCAACACATTTTTAGCTCGACTATTCGAAGAATAAGAGAGCTTATGTAATCACGTCGGCGTCCCACATCAAGGTTTGCGTGTAAGCTGTGTTTCCAAGTCTATATCTCTTACATTTCTTATCCTAGCACAACCAAATTGGCCATGGGCTTCCTTGTAGCATTATCTTAAGGACTACCTAAGCAATTTCGGTTCCTGTAACCCATAAAATGTGTCCCATTTCACATAAAATTTTGCGTGTAAGCTGTGTTTACAAGTCTATATCTCTGAGTCTTACATTTCTTACCCTAACACAACCAAATTTGGCCATGAGCTTCCTTATAGGATTCTCTTAAGGGCTGCTTAAGTAATTTTGGTTCCTGTAACCCCTGGACCCAAATTCTAAAATGTGTCTATTTCACATCAAATTGTGCGTGTAAGCTGTGTTTACAGGTGTATATTTCTTACATTCCACTCACCCCCCCTTTTTTACACGTAGCTCTTACATTCCACTCACCCCCCCTTTTTTACACGTAGCTATTCCCCCCCCCCCCCCCCCCCCCATCCACCACACCACCACCACACACACAAACCCCACTCGATTATTATTTTTTTTAATAATTCTGTGTTGTTTTGGTCAATTCTTACACGTAGCTATGTTGCCCCACCACCCCCGTCCGCCTTCTCCCCCCTCTAACACTCTAAAAACATTTTATTTTATTTTTTTACATTTTTCTGTTTTGTTTGGTCAATTCTTACACATATAGCTATGTCCGCCTCGCTCCCCCGCCTCCCACCAACCAACCATCCCACCATCACTTTTCTTTTATACGTATATCTGTGTTATTTTGTTTTATCAATGATGCGCTACCGCCCTGCCCCGAGTTGCCTTTTGACCACAAATTTCTTTAAAATGACAGCAATTTTGGATTAAAACAGATAAAAATAATAATATTTCACACATAATTTTATATCGGCCCGAGTTTCTATACAAGCCCCGTCCCCCAACCCCACCCCACATTGTTTTAGCCTTGTTTTCTGATGGTATATACTAGCTATATAATTTATTATTCTATGAAAAATCGAAAAGTCGAGCTGCGCTGTTCTCCGACGGCTCTTATTATTACTTGCATTCCCCCCTCCAAAAAGTATGTTTTTTCCCCCATTTCAGACTCAAAATTCCCCTCTGAAAAAACAAAAACTTCTGGTACGTAAAATATTGAGTACGAACTGTATTTAATACAAATAAAACTTGTAGACTATTTAAAACAATGATTATAATCAAAATTATGGCCACAAAATAATTCCCCCTTTCCTGTAAAAGCACGCTAAAATTCCCCCACCCAAGGGTATGGGTCGCAGTCCCACAAAACAGATCGACGGCCCTGAATATACATATGTCAGCTACTGTACATTAATATACATATGTCAGCTACTGTACATTAATATACATATGTCAGCTACTGTACATTAATATACATATGTCAGCCACTGTACATTAATATACATGTTTCAGCCAGCGAAAATTAGGAGAGATAACGGAGATGATCCACACTGCCAACCTTGTCCACAAAGGTGTAGTGAACCTGGACACTCTACTCAGTACAGACAACACTTACAAGGACATGGAGTTTGGTAACAAGATCGCTGTTCTCAGTGGAGACTTCCTGCTCGCCAACGCGAGTACCGGCCTTGCAGATCTCAATAATACAAAGGTCAGCTAGATTCAAGTTTAGTTTGCTTGTGCAAATTTCTAGTAGTAGACTGCTGTTTTGAACTGTGCGTTTAAAATTTGCTTGAATAATTGTTTGTATATTTACCGTGTAAGTAAATTGATATACTTGTTTTTATAATTATCAATATTTATGTGGTAGTTTACGTCATATTGGGTACATTGTACATTATTTGTGGTAGAAGTAGACCGCCTCATTTTCCTGGATAGACCCAGCACTGTATACCTCCCGCCATCTGTAAGAATCAACATTTTCTCGAATGACAAGTCTAATTCCCATTGGCATTCGAACGCGCGGTGGAGAGAAGCGAGAAAGCAACATGTTCTTTTGCTTCTTTTGAGTAAAAACCGATGTTATGACATAACTGGAGCTCCATGTTTTATATTTCTTATTGAGCTCCATGTTTATTGGCTTATTGCTATCGCGGAAATCGTTTTCCATCCGTGCTTCTTAAAATGTAAAATATGTATTGTACTGTGTGTTTGTATGTAAGCGATTTAATGTTCTTTTAACAATCTTTCAGTCATATCCACAAATGACCTTGACTCTCGCTTATGGTGCAATACTTGGTATTACCTTAGATCATAGTAGTACACTGGGTAGTAGAGCCCCTTGTCTTTTGACATGATGGCGTCTGCTTGTAGCAGTGAGCTCTATGCTCAACTTTATAGTGCTGCCATACTGGAATACCATGCCTTAGACACATGACATGATACCCCACCCAGTCACATTATACTAACACCAGGCCAGCTAGTCCCAACATCACCCTTTATACATGCTGAACGTCAAGCAAGGAAGCTACTAGTAATATTTTATAAAGTATGTAAACAGTACCGGTATGTCAAATAAGAGTATGTTATGTGCCCAACCCTTAACCCGCTACATATATATAATGGACTGTTCTTTCTTTGAATTAAAACCATTCCATAAATGTGATGGGTGTTTTGGAGAAAATGACTGATCAGCAGCCAGACATTGTAAACCCTGATCAGCCTGCGAGTTACTCGCTTGCTGATCTGGGTTTACAATGGATGCAAAGGCTATTATAGTCGTTCTTAGCGGGTTAAGGGTTAAATAAAAGTTCGGCCAAAATCAAACTGCACTGATATGCAGGACGTTTTTCTTAACCACATGTTTCTTCCAGACAGGACTCTTAAAATCTGCGTTTCTTTCCAGGTAGTTGAGATGGTATCGCACGCCATTGGAGACATGATGGAGGCAGAGTTTACAGCTCTTCGTGACAACAATGGTCATGCCCAACTCCCAGCCACACCCTCTTTCTCTGACTGGGAGAGACAGACGTATCTGGAGTCGGGGAGTCTAATTTCAAGGAGTTGCGAAGGGGCGCTGGAATTGGCGGGGCACGGCCAGGACCTGAAGCAGGCAGCGTACAAGTTTGGCGAGAACATTGCATATGCTAGACAGGTACTATCACTACAATATGAACTTATCAAAGTTTGATTCATTGTACCTTTTTGTCTCGCCCACGATAGTGGGTAGCGAGACATAGCAGTCACTTTTCTGGTGCCGACGGCCGCATTTTAAATTAACTATCGCTGCTCGAATTTTTCTGAAACGTCAGATGCTTTGTTGGATCAAGGGACCTCACGTAATACCAAAATTACCAAGGTCAAGGTCATATTTGGCGTTATTTTCCTAAAACTTAACCTGGGTTAGGTAACTTAACCTTGGTTCAGTTAACTTTTTTCTGATAACTTTAGTTTGTTTGATACTTGGTCAAATGTATTGTTGGCATTGGTGGACATCACTGAACAGCAAAAGATACGAAGGTCATATTTTGCGTTATTTTCCCCAAACTTTACCTTGGTTAGGTAACTTAACCTCAGTTAACTTTATGTGATTGTTTCACTTTATGTCTTTGATACTTGGTCATATGTATTGTTGGCATTGGTGGACATCGCTGGAAGACAAAAACTACCAAGGTCAAGGTCATATTTTGCGTTATTTTCCCCAAACTTAACCTTAGTTAGGTAACTTAACCTCAGTTAACTTTATGTGATTGCCTCACTTTATGTCCTTGATACTTGGTCATATGTATTGTTGGCATTGGTGGACATTGCTGAACGACAAAACATACCAAGGTCAAGGTCATATTTTGCGTTATTTTTCCGAAACTACACCCTGGTTAAACCACTTAATCTCAGTAACAACTTCTTATGATTTAATAGCTTGCTTTTATTTGTTTGATACTTGGTCATATGATGTGATGTCTTTTGGTGGACATCATTTAAGCACAAATTTAATAAAAATATTTCATATTCTGTTTGCCACGGTGGGCGAGACACCCTCAGACTGAGGTCTTGGTTTGAAATCAGTAGTTAATACACACATGTTATGTAAAGATTTCGAATAAACCTTTATTTGGCCTAAACCATAGAAAAGCTACAAATTATTTCAATATATGTAATGCAGCAATATAACAGATATCAGATATATCTGTTTGCATAAAATAACTTCAGGTTTTCCATAGTAAATAATATTAAAGGGGTTGATTCACTATTTTCGAACAGAATTTATTTAAAAGGAGCCTGAAAAACTTGAAAAAAGCTGAAAGAATTATCAAAATGCCATGAAAAGTAAAGGAGATATGACCTGTTGAAAATTTGCAAAGAACATAAATGGAGGCGGCCATCTTGGTACGATGACGTCATCGTGCATTTTTACCGTTTTTCCCATATTGAAAAATACATTTGAAAATCAATGCAGATTGATTCAAAATAAATATACAGATGTAAAATGTATAAATTGTATGCTTATTTTTCATTTGCAGTGATTTTCTTTGCTTAAAAAGACATTTTGTCAATATGCCATATATGGTAAAAAGGACGTCATCGTTCCAAGATGGCCACCTCCATTTATGTTTATTTGCAAATTTTTCAATACCGGTAGGTCATATTTCCTTTATGTTTCATGGCATTTTGATAATTCTTTCAGCTTTTGTCAAGTTTTTCAGAGCCCTTTAAAATAAGCCTTGTTTGAAAATAGTGCATCAGTATTAAACAATTCCACTTTACTTTGACTTTCATTTCCACTGTTTCAGATGAATGATGACCTGCAGCCTTTTCTGTCATCTACGGCAGAAAGCAATGGCTTGTTATCCTCTGCACCAGTGATCAAACATATAGAGAACTGTTGTTCCAGTAGTATACAAGACAGTATGGACAATAAACAGGTCAATACTCAGTACTATAATTAACCAGTGGTGGAATTTATAGAGAAACTGTGAATCAAAAACTAATGCATAGCTTAAATTTGTTCATTTTGTGTTTAACATCATTTTTCAGCACTTTTTAGCTCTACTGATCAAAGATCAGCAGAGAAAGATTATGCCGTGGTGCGGTGTCCGTCGTCCAAAACTTGTAGCAACTACTCCTCTGAAACTACTTGACAGATTTGCATGAAATTTCACAGGAATGTTGAACTTGATGTCTTGTTGATCCTAGCAAAATTTCAGGTTGGCCGGAAATTCAAGATGGCCACCGCATCTAAAAAAAACAAGTTTGTAACACCTACTTCTCGAAAACTGTAAGTGATATTGATATGGGACTTTTTCTATGGTCCTTGTAGATCATTTTGATTCGTAATTAAACATGGCTGCCAGTGGCCATCTTTGTTTACATAGAGTTATATAGTAAAAACTTGTAGCGACTACTCCTCTGAAACTACTTGAAGAATTTTAATGAAACTTAACAGAAATGTTGCTCTTGATGTCTAGCTGATCCTAGCAAAATTTCAGGTTGAGCTTCAAGGTCATTGACCTCTTGTTTGGTTATGTATGACTTTTGATTTTTTTGTGGTAGAGGCAGACCACCCACTTATTCCTGGGTGGAACCCGTACTGTATACCTCCTGCCATCCGTAAGAATCAACACTTTCTGACTTACAAAAAAGTAACTATATACAAAAAAGATTTAAAAGTTTAAATGTTATGCTTTAAATTATTTATCTGTAACAGTGTTATTATTATAATAAAGCTTGTATGTTCGTTTCAGATTATGACAACCATCTTGAGAGGCACAGCTGTAGACTGGTGTATAGAGAAGTGTAAATCATACGGCCAGATAGCTTCCTCATCCCTTAATATTTTCCCGCCATCAGAGGCCAAACATGCTCTTATAAACATTGTCAATGCAACTACAAACTTGCCACTATCAAAATCGTGACATGGGCTGTCTTATCAACATTAAACGATTTTAGGTCTGCCACGATGCGGAAATGTAATATGCACGGATATATAGTGTTACCCTTGTCAGTCCACCCATTAATCCACATGACCAAGATTATTATAAACACACACATACCTCTTGAGTACCACCACAAGACCCAGACATGAGTTCCTTTCAGTGTTTTTTTTTCACTTTTTGGGGAGGGGGTCGGGGCCTTTTAGAGGGTGAAAAATTCGATGTGAATTGGAAAACGGGGGAATTTTGACAATGTTAAAATAAAGATGAAAGATAGTATTTGTTGTATGTATTAAGTCTCAGTCTTTCATTTCATATTAAATTCCCATCAAGAACATGTTCGATGGACATATTATGGATGGTCAACTAAGAAGCAACATTTAAAAGTAAAAAAAAAAAAAAAAAATCTTCTTTTTTTTTAGGGGATTTTTTTTCTCGAAAAAGGGGGGGGGGGGGGGGGGGGGGGGGGGGGGGGGGGGGGGAGGGGAGGGGGGGGGGGGGGGGCAACATTTAAAAGTAAAAAAACGAAGAATAAATCTTTTTTTTTAGGGGATTTTTTTCTCGAAAAAGGGGTGGGGGGGGGGGGGGGACAGACTTTTTGAGGAGGGGAATTTCAGCCCCAAATTACTCTTTAAAAAAAACACTGCCTATACACTGTCAACCATAAGGTTTGGAAGTGTGTTCCGACTTCATCTTTTCAAATTTCTAAATATTAACCCATCTGAATTGGCACCACTGTACAGCAGGGCTGTCTTTCTACCATGGGGGAATGGGTCCGGGTCCCTCAGAGGGGGGAATTTTCGCGTCAATTTCAGTAAAAGGGGTATTTTGCATGAAAGTTCAAACATCCATAACACATTATGATATCATCAATATAAAATGAAATCATGCTGATTAAATAGATATATAACACTAAATAGACAAATAAAGCAAGGATTTAAGCATACAATAACACAATTTTATTGTTGTTTATGCCAACCAATATACATTTAACAATAAATGGGTTCAAAACAGACTTGAAAAATATGTATGTTGACTAGCTGTAAGAGTTAGACTATGTTCAAAAAGTACCAATGACAGTTATGTCATTTAATTTGTTCTACTTTCTTCAACACAAGCACAATTAACACTTAGTTCTCTTAAAATTCTAGCCTTCTGTCTCAGTTTTTAGCTCTACTGGCCAGCAGAGCTTATGTGATGGTGTGTTGTCCGTCTTCCGTCGTCCGTCCGTTAACTTTTCTTCAAATGACTTCTCCTCAGAAACCGCTTGGCTAATTTTGACCGAAGTTCACATGGATGATCCTTAGATGAATGCTTTTTAGATTTGATAAAATTAGGTCAGCGCTACATCCAAGATGGCTGCCATTACCATATATGGTCGAAACCTTAAAAAATCTTCTTCTCCAGAACCGCTGGACAGATTTCAACAGTTTTTCTTTTAAAATGATCGCCAACGCCTAGACTATCAAATTTGTTCAAATAAAGTCCCCGGGGTCAAAAATGGCTGAGCCCCGGGGGTCCAAAGTTTGTATATTGAGCTTTTGCATGTTTTTCATATAGACACATAGGAAAAAACTTTAAAAAATCTTCTTCTCTGAAACTACAAGGCACAGAGTGCTCATGTATTACATGTAGCATCAGCTTATGGTCCTCTAATAAGTTTGTTCAAATGGTGACCATGGGGTCAAATTTGTCCCCGCCCCGGTGGTCACAGTTTTACATAGACTTATATAGGATTTTTTTTTTAAAAATCTTCTTCTCGGAAACTACAACAGCCAGAGGTTTGATACTTTGCATTTACTATAAGCTTATGGTCCTTTACCAATTTTGTTCAAATGGTGACCCTATGGTCACATTTGGCCCAGCCCCAAGGGTCACATGTTTTATATAAACATGTATAGGGAAAAACTTAATAAATCTTCTTCTCTGAAACTGCAAGAGCCAAAGGTTTAATATTTTGCATTTGCTATAAGCTTGTGGTCCTCTACCAAGTTTGTTCAAATGCTGACCCAGGGGTCACTTTTGGCACCACGCCGGGGGTCAGTTTTACATAGGCTTGTATAGGGAAAATCTGAAAAAGTTCTTCTTCTCTTGAACCACATGGCACAGAGCTCTCATGTATTACATGTAGCATCAGCTTATGGTTCTCTACTAAGTTTGTTCAAATGGTGACCCTGGGGTCAAATTTGTCCCCGCCCCGAGGGTCACAGTTTTACATAGACTTATATAGGATTTTTTTTTTAAAAATCTTCTTCTCGGAAACTACAAGAGCCAGAGATTTGATATTTTACATTTATTATAAGCTTATGGTCCTTTACTGGGTAACACATCTGGCCCGCCCCAAGGGTCACATGTTTTACATAGACATGTATAGGGAAAAACTTAAAAAATCTTTTTCTCTGAAACTGCAAGAGCCAGAGGTTTAATATTTTGCTGTTGCTATAAGCTTATGGTCCTTTACCGATTTTGTTCAAATGCTGACCCTGGGGTCACGTCTGGCCCCGCCCCGCGGGTCACAGTTTTACATCAATGCTTGTTTTAAATTTCTTTATTTTTTATTTTTTTTTTTTTTTTTTTTTATTATTTTTTTTTTTTTTATTATATATTTTTTTTATTTATTTTTTTTTTTTTATTATTTTTTTTTTTATTTTTATTTTTTTTATTTTTTTAATTATTTTTTTTTTTGTTTTGTTTTTGATTTTTTTTTTTATTTTTTTTTAAAAATTGAATTTTTTTTTTTTATTTTTTTTAAATTTTTCTTATTTTTTTAATATATTTTTATTTATTTTTTGATTTTTATTATCTCTACTGGCCAACTTGGAAAACCAACCAGATCAGACCAGTAATGACGGAGTTATGGCTCTTGATATAGTTAAAAATGCTATATTTTGCCTTTTTAAGACAATAGTCACTCGCTTCATTGATGTCATAAGAGCCATATTAGCCAGTAGAGCGTCCACAGGCCCTCTTGGGCCTCTTGTTTTTATTTTATTTTATTTTTTTCAAGGGGGGAATTTTGACACTGAGGTGGGGGAAAAAAAGATACTTTTCAGGGGGGGATTGGGGCCGAATAACGGCCACAAAAACAGCCAAAAGACAGCCCTGGTACAGGGACATGGTTTGTCTTTCCAAATGTATTTTGATATTTTAAAATAAATGAGTGTCAGTTAAAACACATTTCAAACCTCAAAATGAGATTAAATCTTCATGTCAGATAGTTGACTAGTCACGGAATTTTTGAAGTCATGAATATAAACATCCTTCCGATCCTGTCACAGACACAAGTAACAATGGCCAGCGGTTGCTTCCATATACAAACAAGCTACATTCCCCTTGACAGAGTTAAACAGAACAGCAGTTTTTATTACATTTTTTCCCTTGAATATGTTTTCTGAGATTTCGTTGACATTTTCAGAGAAGAAATGACAAAAGCAGTCGACATTTTAAGAGCAAAAATGGCAAAAATTACAAAAGGATTCTTTTATGCAAATCCTATATGGATTGAATAAGTTTGTTTTCCTAATTTATACCATTTGAAATTATAACTCACATTACCATACTTGGGACTTGAAATTAACAAAGAAAAAACAGTTAAACTGGTAAAAAGAACAGTAGGTAGTGAAATGGAGGGTAAATGACAGTTATAGTCACTGTTGTTCATGTATTTCACCTACTTTTAAGATAGAAACTTACCTGTGTTTTAGCAATAATATCAGACAACACCATTCATATTGTGTACGATTTGTTCTAATATAACAAATGTTCCTTTGTCATGTAAACTGTTAAAGAAGTGATTGTCTATTAATTACTTTATTTCTTAGTCTGCCGCAATTGATTTTCTTTCAACTATAAATCTTGGAGTGATCTCTTTTCATTTTTTCTTCTCTCTCATTCCTGATTTATTATTTGATTACCAATGTTTGTGTCCAGCATGTTTTCAACTGACTTGACTTTGACCTTGTGTCACTTGCGCAGCATGGCAGACATTTAGGAATTCCCATCTGTCTTTTGTCGTCAGTTCATCATACTTTAACCTGCAGCCTAACCTCGTCCATAACTTTTACCTATGTTCATGAAACTTCATAAACATCTTCATCTTACCCTAAGGAAAGGCGGGAAGTGTACAATACTGGTTATAGCCAGAAAAAGGGGGTGGTCTGGCTCCACCACAAAAACATCGACGGTCATATATATCCTGTCATGTGTTGAAAATGAAGTAAAACACCATAAAAACAAACATGTCCAATAACTGTGACTTTCATTTTGGTAGAGTTATGCCTCTTTTCATAAAACTTATACCTGCAACCTGACCTAGCTCATAACTTTAAATAAGTACATGGCAGGCTGCACAAGTGTTCCAGGCAACACCATTCTAGTTATTATAAAATCTAAGTCATCTTCCTGCGGGGTCTTCTGTTTTTAGCTCTACTGATCAGAGATCGTCCGTCCGTCTGTCTGTCCGTCCGTAAACTTTTTTTTGTAGCTACTACTCCTCTGAAACTACTGAATGGATTTTCATGAAACTTTACAGAAATGTTGCCCATGAAGTCTAGTTGATCCTAGCAAAAATTCATGTTGATGTGACATCCAAGATGGCCACCAAATCTAAAAATAGATATTTAAAAAACAAGTTTGTAGTGACAACTTCTTGAAAACTCTAAGTGATATTGATATGGGACTTTTTCTAAAATGATCAGCATGACATGTTGTTGGTCCCTGTCGAAAATCGTTTTGATTCGACGTTAAACATGGCTGCCAGCGGCCATCTTTGTTTACATAGAGTTATTTAGTAAAAACTTGTAGCGACTACTCCTCTGAAACTACTCAACGGATTTCCATGAAACTTCACAGGAATGTTGCTCTTGATTTCTAAATGATCCTAGCAACATTTCAGGTTGGTCGGATATTCAAGATGGCCACCACAGCTAAAAATAGATTTTCAAAAAACAAGTTTGTAGCGAGTACTTCTTGAAAACTATAAGTGATATTGGATATGGGAGTTTTTCTAAAATGATCAGTATGGAACGATATTGATCCTTGTCGAAAATTATTTTGATGCGACGTTAAACATGGCCGCCAGCGGCCATCTTTGTTTACATAGAGTTTTGTAATGAAAACTTTTAGCTACTACTCCTCTGAAAGTACTTGACGGATTTTCATGAAACTTCGCACGAATGTTGCTCTTGAAGTCCATTTGATCATAGCAAAACTTCAGGTCGGCCGGAAATTCAAGATGGCCGTCACAGCTAAAAATAGATTTTCAAAAAAAACAGTTTGTAGCGATTACTTCTTGAAATCTTTAAGTGCTATTGATATGGGACTTTTTCTAAAATGATCAGCATGACATGATGTTGGTCCTTGTCGAAAGTCGTTTTGATTCGATGTTAAACATGACTGTCAGTGGCCATCTTTGTTTACATAGAGTTATTTAGTTAAAACTTGTAGAGACTACTCCTCTGAAACTACTTGACGGATTTTCATGAAACTTCACAGGAATGTTGGTCTTGATGTCTTATTGATTCTAGCAAAATTTCAGGTCGGCCGGAAATTCAAGATGGCCACCATGGCTAAAAATAGATTTCCAAAATACAAGTTTGTAGCGACTACTTCTTGAAAACTATAAGTGATATTGATATGGGACTTTTTCTAAAATGATCAGTATGACATGATGTTGATCCTTGTGGAAAATTATTTTGATTTGACATTAAACATGGCCGCTGGCAGCCATCTTCGTTTACATAAAGTTATATAATGAAAGCTTGTAGCGACTACTCCTCTGAAACTACTTGACGGATTTTCATGAAACTTCACAGGAATGCTGATCTAGCTATCAAAAACTATCAGTAGAGCTTCAAGGTCATTGACCTCTTGATTATACAGATGACTGTATTTTGTGCTGACATTGGCATCTGAGGCTAAGGTCGACACTTTAGTTGTTTGGCTCCCATTCTGGGCTTGCCGACATATAAGCTAAATTAAACAGCGTTGATTTTTGAAAAGTTACCCTTTTCCTGCGTCTAGATTCCCTAGAAAATCGGAAGAGGGCAGATTCAGATGACAATGTTCACACTTAATGGCATACACACTCTGTAACTTTGCCCTCTTGCTATCCAAAAAAGGCATATTGCTATTAACGGTAATAGACATCCTTATTACTCAGAATACAGTATCATATTTATCTTTTCTATTTATTGTTGTTGTTTTTTATGCAAGATTAATTCCACTTTTCCCGTATTTAGCGGATGGGTAATTCTCCAATTTCCTTTCAACTTTTACTATGACCTCGCTCTCTCCCCTTTTCAGATTATCATCATTCTGTTTCTCAGGAATGGTAAAGCTGCACATTTCTCTATCAGCTTTTGTTTGCAGAATGATATGGTCAGTAATATTGTATTTTTTTCTGCCTATTTATGTTGGATAATTCAAGCAGTTTCTTCTTTTGTTTATATAGTCCTCACAATAGACACATAGATGCCATGATGTGTACAGTTTACATTACAAAAGTCTGAAAGTCTGTTGTACAGCATTGTTTTTAGAGATGTGTTTACATACTCCCCACCACAGATGCCGTGACGTGTACAATTTGCATTACAAAAGTCTGAAAGTCTGTTGTACAGCAATGTTTTTAGAGATGTGTTTACATACTCCCCACCATAGATGCCGTGACGTGTACAGTTTGCATTACAAAAGTCTGAAAGTCTGTTGTACAGCATTGTTTTTAGAGATGTGTTTACATACTCCCCTCCACAGATGCCGTGACGTGTACAGTTTGCATTACAAAAGTCTGAAAGTCTGTTGTACAGCATTGTTTTTAGAGATGTGTTTACATACTCCCCACCACAGATGCCGTGACGTGTACAATTTGCATTACAAAAGTCTGAAAGTCTGTTGTTCAGCAATGTTTTTAGAGATGTGTTTACATACTCCCCTCCATAGATGCCGTGACGTGTACAGTTTGCATTACAAAAGTCTGAAAGTCTGTTGTACAGCATTGTTTTTAGAGATGTGTTTACATACTCCCCTCCACAGATGCCGTGACGTGTACAGTTTGCATTACAAAAGTCTGAAAGTCTGTTGTACAGCATTGTTTTTAGAGATGTGTTTACATACTCCCCACCACAGATGCCGTGACGTGAACAGTTTGCATTACAAAAGTCTGAAAGTCTGTTGTACAGCATTGTTTTTAGAGATGTGTTTACATACTCCCCACCACAGATGCCGTGACGTGTACAGTTTGCATTACAAAAGTCTGAAAGTCTGTTGTACAGCATTGTTTTTAGAGATGTGTTTACATCCTCCCCACCACAGATGCCGTGACGTGTACAGTTTGCATTACAAAAGTCTGAAAGTCTGTTGTACAGTGTTGTTTTTAGAGATGTGTTTACATACTCCCCACCAGAGATGCCGTGACTCGTGACTGTGTACAGTTAACGTTACAAACGTCTGAAAGTCTGTTGTACAGCATTGTTTTTAGAGATGTGTTTACATACTCACCACCATAGATGACGTGACGTGTTCAGAGTACATTACAAAAGTCTGAAAGTCTGTTGTACAGCAGTGTTTACAGAGATGAGTTTATATACTCCCCACCCTAGACAGCGATGGCTTCATGTGTGCAGTTCATGTTTCAGAAGTTTGTCGTACAACAGTGTTTTCATACAGACATGTCTATTTAGTCCCCGCCACAGAAGTGATGGTGTCACTTGTACAGTTTCTATTGCAAAAGTCATTTGAACAGCATTTTTTTCGAGAGACATGTTTATGTATTCACATGTACAATTATGGCGAGAAGTACCATATAACAAAAGTCGGTTGTACACCAGTGTTTTAGAGACGTGTTGATGTACTCCCCTGTATTGCTGTGATGGTATCACTTGTCTTGTACAGTTCCTGTCGTACAACATTGTTTTCCGAGAGACATGTTTATATACTCCCCACAATAGACGCAGTAGTGTCACTTGTACAGTTCATGTTGCAGAGATCATTCGTACAACATTGTTCTCCGAGAGACATGTTTGTATACTCCCCACAATAGATGCGGTGGTATAACTTGTACAGTTCCTGATGCAGAAGTCTTTGTACAGCATTGTCTTCTGAGAGACATGTTTATATAGCGACCGACATAGACGCAATGGTATCACTTGTACAGTTTGTGTTGCAGAAATCTTTGTACAGCATTGTCTTCCGAGAGACATGTTTATATAGCGACCGACATAGACGCAATGGTATCACTTGTACAGTTTGTGTTGCAGAAATCTTTGTACAGCATTGTCTTCCGAGAGACATGTTTATATAGCGACCGACATAGACGCAATGGTATCACTTGTACAGTTTGTGTTGCAGAAATCTTTGTACAGCATTGTCTTCCGAGAGACATGTTTACATAGCGCCAACCATAGACGCGGTGGTATCACTTGTACAGTTTGTGTTGCAGAAGTCTTTGTACAGCATTGTCTTCCGAGAGACATGTTTATATAGCGACCGACATAGACGCAATGGTATCACTTGTACAGTTTGTGTTGCAGAAATCTTTGTACAGCATTGTCTTCCGAGAGACATGTTTATATAGACCCCACCATAGACGCTGTGGTATCACTTGTACAGTTCGTGTTGCAGAAGTCTTTGTACAGCATTGTCTTCTGAGAGACATGTTTATATAGACCCCACCAAAGACGCGGTGGTATCACTTGTACAGTTTGTGTTGCAGAAATCTTTGTACAGCATTGTCTTCTGAGAGACATGTTTATATAGCGCCCACCATAGACGCGGTGGTATCACTTGTACTGTTTGTGTTGCAGAAATCTTTGTACAGCATTGTCTTCTGAGAGACATGTTTATATAGCGCCCACCATAGACGCGGTGGTATCACTTGTACAGTATATGTTGCAGAAATCTTTGTACAGCATTGTCTTCTGAGAGACATGTTTATATAGCGCCCACCATAGACGCAGTGGTATCACTTGTACAGTTTGTGTTGCAGAAATCTTTGTACAGCATTGTCTTCGGAGAGGCATGTTTATATAGACCCCACCATAGACGCGGTGGTATCACTTGTACAGTTTGTGTTGCAGAAATCTTTGTACAGCATTGTCTTCTGAGAGACATGTTTATATAGCGCCAACCATAGACGCGGTGGTATCACTTGTACAGTTTGTGTTGCAGAAATCTTTGTACAGCATTGTCTTCTGAGAGACATGTTTACATAGCGCCAACCATAGACGCGGTGGTATCACTTGTACAGTTTGTGTTGCAGAAATCTTTGTACAGCATTGTCTTCTGAGAGACATGTTTATATAGCGCCAACCATAGACGCGGTGGTATCACTTGTACAGTTTGTGTTGCTGAAATCTTTTTACAGCATTGTCTTCTGAGAGACATGTTTATATAGACCCCACCATAGACGCGGTGGTATCACTTGTACAGTTTGTGTTGCAGAAATCTTTGTACAGCATTGTCTTCGGAGAGACATGTTTATATAGACCCCACCATAGACGCGGTGGTATCACTTGTACAGTTTGTGTTGCAGAAATCTTTGTACAGCATTGTCTTCTGAGAGACATGTTTATATAGCGCCCACCATAGACGCGGTGGTATCACTTGTACAGTTTGTGTTGCAGAAATCTTTGTACAGCATTGTCTTCTGAGAGACATGTTTATATAGCGCCAACCATAGACACGGTGGTATCACTTGTACTGTTTGTGTTGCAGAAATCTTTGTACCGCATTGTCTTCTGAGAGACATGTTTATATAGACCCCACCATAGACGCGGTGGTATCACTTGTACAGTTTGTGTTGCAGAAATCTTTGTACAGCATTGTCTTCGGAGAGACATGTTTATATAGACCCCACCATAGACGCGGTGGTATCACTTGTACAGTTTGTGTTGCAGAAATCTTTGTACAGCATTGTCTTCTGAGAGACATATTTATATAGACCCCACCATAGACGCGGTGGTATCACTTGTACAGTTTGTGTTGCAGAAATCTTTGTACAGCATTGTCTTCTGAGAGACATGTTTATATAGACCCCACCATAGACGCGGTGGTATCACTTGTACAGTTTGTGTTGCAGAAATCTTTGTACAGCATTGTCTTCGGAGAGACATGTTTATATAGACCCCACCATAGACGCGGTGGTATCACTTGTACAGTTTGTGTTGCAGAAATCTTTGTACAGCATTGTCTTCGGAGAGACATGTTTATATAGACCCCACCATAGACGTGGTGGTATCACTTGTACAGTTCATGTTGCAGAAGTCTTTGTACAGCATTGTCTTCTGAGAGGCATGTTTATATAGCGCCCACCATAGACGCAATGGTATCACTTGTACAGTTTGTGTTGCAGAAATCTTTGTACAGCATTGTCTTCCGAGAGACATGTTTATATAGACCCCACCATAGACGCTGTGGTATCACTTGTACAGTTCGTGTTGCAGAAGTCTTTGTACAGCATTGTCTTCTGAGAGACATGTTTATATAGACCCCATCATAGATGCGGTGGTATCACTTGTGCAGGTTCTGTTACAGTAGTCAGTCGTACAGCGTTGTTTTCTGAGAGACATGTTTATATAGCCCCCACCATAGGCGCGGTGGTATCACTTGTGCAGTTTCTGTTACAGTAGTCAGTCGTACAGCGTTGTTTTCTGAGAGACATGTTTATATAGCCCCCACCGTAGGCGGTGGTGGTATCACTTATGCAGGTTCTGTTACAGTAGTCCGTCGTATAGCATTGTTTTCTGAGAGACATTTTATAGCCCCCACCACAGACGCGGTGGTATCACTTGTGCAGGTTCTGTTACAGTAGTCGGTCGTACAGCGTTGTTTTCTGAGAGACATGCTTATATAGCCCCCACCATAGACGCGGTGGTATCACTTGTGCAGATTCTGTTACAGTAGTCAGTCGTACAGCGTTGTTTTCTGAGAGACATGTTTATATAGTCCCCGCCATAGATGCGGTGGTATCACTTGTGCCAGTTCTGTTACATTAGTCAGTCGTACAGTGTTGTTTTCTGAGAGACATGTTTATATAGTCCCCGCCATAGATGCGGTGGTATCAATTGTACAGTTCCTATTACAGAAGTCTTTGTACGGCATTGTTTTCATAGAGACATGTTTAGTTCTTACCAAGAATGCGGTGGTTGGAACAAACTGTTAGTGCTCAAACTTACTCAACATACCTGCATTGTGGATGTACACTGAATATTAGTATGAATAGTTATAAATATAACCACGGCGACACTCACTTGTACAGTTCCTATTGCAAAAGCCTTTAGAGCAAAAGTATTTTCCAAGAGACCATTTTATATAATCCCTACCATAGACGCGATGGTATCACTTGTACAGTTCCTATTGCAAAAGTCTTTAGAGCAGAGTGTTTTCCAAGAGACCAGTTTATATAATCCCTGCCATAGACGCGATGGTATCACTTGTACAGTTCCTATTGCCAGAGTCTTTAGAACATTTGAAAGGGTTGGCTGTGAGATTTAGAGATATTTCCAAAGGACAATATTGGTAGTTCAAAATCAGAATCGTCAGACTCAATTTGCACCAACTATGACACCAATTTAGTCGCTTTTTTCCGGTGGTGGCTTCCTCATGGTTGAAATTTACCTCTGATAATGACAATACTGTAAAATGGTAAAAACCTGCACTACCACACGTCATAATATAACACTACCACACGTCATAATATAACACTACTACACGTCATAATATAACACTACCACACGTCATAATATAACACAACCACACGTCATAATATAACACTACCACACGTCATAATATAACACTACCACACTTCATAATATAACACAACCACATGTCATAATATAACACTACCACACATCATAATATAACACTACCACACGTCATAATATAACAAGTCGAGTTATCATATTGAAAGTTCAACCTTGACTTATTTTACCAGAGGTTGCGCAGCTTTTGGAAAATAAATAATTTCGAATAACTACAGACACGGCCTATCATAGACCTGAATATTGTTAATCTACTTCGATGTTTTTGTCTTCATCTCGCAAGGGTTCGTCTTTGGGTGCTTCAGTTAGAATTCCTCTTTGTTAACTTTTAACATAAAAAAAATACTCCAAAAAGAGAAAAATACCTAAAATTATTGTACAGTACATTACGATGCTTTCTTCTTTGATTGTGCGATGACCCGACAGATTGTGGACCTTCTGATGAAAACCCTGGAAAGAAAGGCAACATTCAACGTTTGTCTTCAATCTTGTCTTGTTGTGCCCTTAATCGCTTATTCTCTTGATGGCCTGGCTACTGCCGAGTGATTGAGGACTTATCTTGGGGCTTTTTAGGGATTTCTTTTTTTTAGCCCTTCTTATCAAAAGATCGGAAGAGCTTATGCCATGGTGCGGCATCTGGTCGACCGGTAGTCAAAACAATTTTGTGTTATGACTACTCCTCTGAAACTACTGGTTTTAATACATAGTTCAGATCTATCAGTCGAGATTATATCCAAGAAATTTGAGCCAATAAAATGCTCAGTTTTCGGGATTTGCCTAATTGAAGTCACCAGCAGACGGACACATCTCAAGCGGCATACGCAGTAACAAGTATACACTGTAACGCATAAGGCCGAAGATAAAATAACCGTGTTTCTGATTTGACCTAATTAAATTAATATATTTCCTGGAGTTCAGAATCTTGCGATCACAGTATAGTACATTTTTTTGGTTAAATCCACATGTCTTTTAGGGTTGCATTGGTATTTGAAGAACGAAGGGCATCTCGAGACCAGATGATGCATCTCTGAAATGAAAACAAAAAGTCTATAAAAAGGACGGTGGTGAAAAATATATATTTTATATCGCTGGTACTATTTTTTATAAAACCATGTAACCAGTAGAGAGCCCACTTGTCCTCTTGTTAAATTAACAATTGAGAGAACATAAATTTCAGCATTGACTCTGGTCAGTGGTGTACATGGAGTCTCCTTTCTCATGACTTGCAATCTGATAAAAATATTAACAAATAAATATTTATTACACTGAATGAAAGTTATAGTAACCTACACACACTGCATGCAAAATCAAAAAAATAAATTATTACAAAATAATAAATATTTTCACATGAAGTTAAATTTTAGAGATCTCTGGATAATTCACCACAACACTATGAAAATAGTGACACTTGCATACTTTTGAAATCCAGTACCTGTAAAATTTATATAAATTATTATCATTGAATTAGTTACTGAGATGTTAATAGTCCCGCTACCACAGTCTATCAGCAACAAACCACACAAACATGTTTGAATATTAGAAATATATTTTATACAAGTGAATCATGCAAACTTGCACCATACAAGCTAACAATTCTTTGCAAAACAAACACCCCCCAAAAAATTAAGCCGAAATATGAAAATAATACACTCAACTCATTCACGGAGTAACATCATACAAACTAAATACCTCGAGAATGAGCATTCCCATTTTTTACTCCAATAAAGTATACTGGCCGCAGCCGGTTCAGCGATATACAGACAGGTCACCCGCAGAGAAGATCTCATTAAGTTTCATTTCATATTAAGAGTGTTGGCTATTTGTAATTTCGTTTCATTGAAAAGCCTTACCAGTCTAAATCATATAGTTTGGCGGCATTTTTGTTACACATCCCAAGTACCTGTTATACTGGAGCTGATGGGTGTCAGCTGATGGGGTCATTGTCGTATCGGGTATTACAGAAAGGTACCCGGGGTACATTTATGTATACAGAAACGTACCCGAAAATCTTTGAATTCCAGAGCGGCCCCCGAACAAACAAGATCTCATTGGCGGAATTGAAAAAATTTAGAACTTGATAAAACAACTGCTTAAACAATATTGTTTATCATTAACTATTGCGCTATTGTCTTAAAACATATTTAAGCTGCAATAGTTAGTAATAAAATACAGAACGTATTGTCGTAAAACCTGAAGTTGTAACTCATCAAACCCGCTCAAAAAAGTAAACAAATATGCAGCTCGTCGTTCAAAAAGAGTTGGTCAAATATTTAGACTAACTTCATTCCTTTAATGCGGAGGCGACTGATAGCGGCTTTTAAAAAGTGAATTGATTAAACTTTGTAAACAATGAAAGTTTCGTTTCCGTGAAGTAACATTGTATTTTGTCTCGGGTACATTTATTTATATTTGGGGGCCTTTCTGGATTTCGATTATTTTCGGGTACGTTTCTGTATACTTAAATGTACCCCGTGTGACTTTCTGTAGTACCCGGTACGACAGTGACCCCATCAGCGATACTGGACAGCCAAGTTTTTGTGCCACCTCACCTGCAACAAGATGAACATTCCATGGACTGTTCACACCTGTAATACCATCCATGGGCAGATAAGGTGCATCAGTCTCCAGAACTAAACGTTTGGGACTATCTAACAACGCTATCTATTGAGGCCCTAGCTATACCAAGATAGCAGTTTGGTAGCACCCAGCTCCACTGCTGGTACTTCTTATTTATTTTTTTTTATTTTTTTTCATAAGTCTCCTACATATATGCAAGTCACTAAAATCTTTTTTTAAAACTACCGTATTTACAAGTATACGAGTATCGTCCCGATGACAATCCACACTACAAGGATTCTACTGTAAATATATACAACAAAGACTTATGGGCCTACGTAACAATGGGGCTTGCCGCAAGAAGGATCGCTGAGCCTCAATTTTGTTTTGACGAATTGAGCTCCATTGTGAGCTGCAGTGCAGCGACATGTAGTCGTGAAATCAAAGCCCACTTCTCCAATTCCTAGGGTTGGTGGGAAGTGCGCTGAACAATAGCCTCCAGCCTGGCAGTCTGACTGTCAACAGACTTCCGAACAACCATATGCTGGTGAATACCCAAGGTAAATCGCAGCTTGGGATTTTGACACATTTATAAACCCTGTGTGTCTATTATTTTGATGATTACCATTTTACTGTAAGAAAAACACGTTTTCTTTAAATATAACTAATACTAACAAGCATACGTGGAAGAGTTTATAATTAGTTGCAGAGTCCTAGAAATTCTTCATTTCTTGATTTTCCCTATGAAATGTGACCCTAAAAACGTTTATATTATCTTAAAAACAAAAGTCATGATAATGCAGAAATGCATTATATTTATACTGGGTATACCAACATTTGGTTTGCACATAAATCCTACATCATGTCGTATAATTATAGAACAGTCACCTTACTTCAATCCGTTCGCGTCCAAAACCCAAGCATTAAGGAGTAGTTTTGCCTTGGACCACCTCTTGATTTCCGTACCAACAGCGATTATAGATTATTTGGAATGTATTGTTCACCTGTTCAAACTCTCCAATGCCGCTCTGCCAAAATGTACAAGCTAAACATATCGGACACTAGACAGCAAGAACAAAATACATAATAAGCGATTATCTGCCAAGACGTCCATGACCCAGCCTGAACAACATACCTACAACTCATACAAACTGAACCACAAGATCCTGGAAAACAAATTCTAAGATCAGGCATGAAATGCCTCCAAAACAACATACCAGCTATTAATTTTTGCTAATTGAGGTCATGCGGAACCATGTTGATTGTTAGTTCCAACACTTCATTGTCACGACCCCTTTGGTTACGGATTGGTCGTTCTCACACCTAGCCCCTTGTCGTTTAGATCGCGGTTACCGCTTGGTGACTGACTTCTGAATTTTTTTTTATTATCTTTAGTTTTTTCCCTCCTTTGGTGGTTTGTCAGGCTTTTCACACGTATCAGAAGAGTAAGATGGAGGCAAAGAAGGGGAGCGTCTGCATCTATCAGCATGTCCACGGTCATGATTTTGTTTACCGTGCTCTGATTTGGTTTCATCAGAATGTTATTTTTCGTTGTCTGTTGTTTTATTTTTGTTTGCTTCAATACCAATGGGCCTTGAACGATTTATACCATTGAATTCTGACGCAGCGCGCTCTCCAATACAAGGAGATTGGATGGTTGTTCAGTTTTGAATACACATAAATGAGATCCAATATTTCTTTTAAAATTCGATTTTCAAGTATCCCTTTAATCCAAATTGTCAAGTGTCCCTTTAAACCAAATCTATTTTAAGTTTTTCCTGGTTTAGTAATTCACAAGTACTAATAATACAATGTCTTTTAGTGTAGATGAGTACAATAACTGTTAATTGAAATCCTTTCACAATATATATTTTAAGTCAAAAGCATCCAATATATTCACATTGTTTCTTTTGACTTTATACTGAACTACTGAAGTAAATACTGAACAACTATCAACTTCACGAGGCCTTATTTATAATGTCATAGAACTCTGTAGATGTTTTTATCCCAGAACAACATCCTACATGACTATAAACATCTTATTTATTACAAAATCAACTTTGTAAATATAAACATCTTTTCAAACAACCTAGAAGCATCTATATTACTATAATGATTTATGTAATAAAGCATTCTTTTGAAATGCATGTAATGTAATGTAATAATGTAATTATAATATACGTGTAAAGCCTGGACGCAGTTGAAGAAGTAACGCGAGTATCAAAAACTTACTTGTTTTCAAAACATACTACGGCATTTTTATTCTTCGTCAAGTTTCGCAGCGCCATTTTCAATCCGTAGGCTGGACAGCAAACTTGTTTCAAAGGAAATACACATTTCTAAAATATTGGTACAAATCAAACAGTTTGGTCAAAGGAAAATTTAACTGTGACATAAATATAAGTTAATCCACAAACAAAACAATCTCTCAACACATTCTGTATTGTATATCCGAAGTTAAAATGTTCTGACAGTTTGCGCAGACTTATGTTAGTCCTTCACCGATACATCTGGTCACATTCTGGTCCCGCTTGTGAAATCTTAACTGGGGACAATGTTTCACGGTATGGGACAGGCTCTTACACAGCTGTCAGGCAGAGTGGACTGTTTATTTTTGGGGTGCATGGCACATTCCATGACCCCTCAATAAACCCACACATTAAGTCTCTTTCCGATTTGGATAATCGTTTGCCTTTTTGCGTGACGATACAATGGAACTCCTCTATTGGTTGAGAGGGAGTCGATTAAATATTGATTCCTCCGCAATAAGGGCTCGATCGTTAATGTCACAGTATTAATTGTGGAAGGCAGATTTTAAGCCCATCCATGACAGTCAAACCAGACTAACGCCAGGCCCTGCAAATGTAAATGAAATGCTGCCACATCTTTTGGGCAATATTCATCAAGATCATGTACGATTCGAATGTGCAATAAATTCTTGAGCATCCTCATGCATGTAACCACTGTATTTTTTGATGATTTTGTCCGTTAGAGTTTTTGATTTCACATAAATTGTTTGATATTGTGGTATCGGAGTTGTGTGAAGAGGATGAAATGGTGTACTCTGTACAGGTTGGTTCAAGTAAAAACTGCCATTCGGGTCTCCATCTCCAAAACCATCGATGAAGGGGTTGTTGGACAAATTCATTTTTAGCTCTACTGGCCGAAGGCCAGCAGAGCTTATGGGATGGCGAGTTGTCCGTCGTCCGTCCGTCGTCCGTCGTCCGTCCGTCGTCCGTTGTTAACTTTTGTCTTGTGACAACTCTCGGGCCTTTATTTTTCATCCGATCTTTACCAAACTTTAACAGGTTGTTAATATCAATGAAAGCTCGGACAAGTTCGAAAACCAGCCAGATTGGAATAATTTCACCGGAGTTATGGCCCTTGTTTTGCTGAAAAATGCCATATTAAGCCTTGTGAACACTCTAGCACCTTCATTTATTATTTGATCTTTACCAAACTTGCACAGATTGTTAATATCAATGAAAGCTTGAACAAGTTCGAAAATCAGCCAAATCAGATCAATAACACCTGAGTTATGGCCCTTGTTTTTTCTGAAAATTGCTATTTTCTGCCTTGTGAACGCTTTAGCACCTTCATTTATTATTTGATCGTTACCAAACTTGCACATATTGTTAATACTAATTATAGCTTGGACAAGTTCGAAAATCAGCTGAATTGGGTCAGTAACACTAGAGTTATGGCCCTTGTTTTTTCTGAAAAATGCCATTTTCGGCCTTGTGAACACTCTAGCACCTTCATTTATTGTTTAATCTTTACCAAACTTGCACAGATTGTTAATATCAATGAAAGCTCGAACAAGTTCGAAAACCAGCTAAATCGGATCAGTAACACCGGAGTTATGGCCCTTGTTTTTTCTGAAAAATGCTATTTTCTGCCTTGTGAACACTCTAGGGCCTTCAATATTAATCGGATCTTTACTTAACTTTGCCAGTGTCTTTATATCAATGAAAGCTCAAACAAGTTCGAAAACCGGCAAGATCGAAATAATTTCAATGGAGTTATGGCCCTTGTTTTGCTGAAAAATGCCATATTAAGCCTTGTGAACACTAGCACCTTCATTTATTATTTGATCTTTATCAAACTTGCACAGATTGTTAATATCAATGAAAGCTCGGACAAGTTCGAAAACCATCTAGATCGGAATATTAACAGCAGAGTTATTGCCCTTGATTTAGTTAAAAATGCTATATTTTGCATCGTTAAGACCACAGAGGCTTCATTGTTCATCCGATCTTTACCAAACTTTATCAGATTGTTAATATCAATGAAAGCTCGGACAAGTTCGAAAACCAGCTGGATTGGACCAGTATCGGCGGAGTTATGGCCCTTGATTTAGTTAAAAATGCTAAATGTTGCCTCGTTAAGATGATAGGGCCTTTATCTTTCACTCGATCTTTACCAAACTTTACCAGATTGTTACTATCAATGAAAGCTCGGACAAGTTTGAAAACCAGCCAGGTCGGACCAGTATCGGCGGAGTTATGGCCCTTGATTTAGTTCAAAATGCTATATTTTGCCTCGTTAAGACAATAGGGCCTTCATTTTTCATCCTATCTTTACCAAACTTTACCACATTGTTAATGTCATTGAAAGCTCGAAAAGTTCGAAAACCAGCCATATCGAACCAGTAACAGCGGAGTTATGGCCCTTGATTTAATTAAAAATGCTATATTTTGCCATGTTAAGACGATAGGGGCTTCATTGTTCATCCGATATTTACCAAATTTTATCAGATTGTTAATATCAATGAAATTCGGACGAGTTTGTAAACCATTCATATTGGACTAGTACCAAGCCTAGTTGCCTATATCATCACCATGTTCTGGTTGAACGATATTTGAAATAGTTATGGCCCCTTGTGCATAAACTTTATCTTTAGCCAGTAGAGCGTCCACAGGCCCTCTTGGGCCTCTTGTTTGTGTAATTTTAATATTATAAATTCGCAATCGTTTTCATAAATATAATGACCTGTATCATTGATACCACATGCGTTTGTAAAATCAATGAAGCTGTGCGCGAAGTCATGGCGTGGCATGTAGGAAAAAGTCCATTTTCATACTTTCCCAGCAATAAATATTCCAAAACGGCTTGCCTCGTCATAAAGATTTGAATTCTTCACCATGTTATAGTAGTGGGGAATGCTGGTTTATTACAGAATAAATCAAGAAAGTTTTGGCTTCAATCTTTTCACATTTTATTTTCCCCTGGCACAAGCGGCCCAAACCCCACAAACCCCCAACAAGGGAAGCAGCTTTTGTAACATAACATTTTGTCTAGTAAGGCCAAATGAATACAATGCGAGTTTCAGTAACTCATATCGAGAGAGATATAACAATTTTGTTGCAGATAATTCTGATGAAGCGAGATCCCTCAACAACTGGTATGTTTTGGGACCAATTAGACAACAGTGCCTGTCTAATCTTTCCTGATAGCAAGTCCATGACTTGTTACAGTGATCAAACATGTCATTTTCCTCTATTCAGTACTAGTAGTCTTCGTTTTATATAATTTCAAGTTTTCGTGGAGGGAACAATTTACCTTGACAGTGGTTGTCACTTCCAATCTTGTTTTTACAGTTCAATTCAACGATAGTGGTCCATGTCAGGATTATACTAGTCAGTGTTGGTCATAGTGTTTAAGCATGGTATTGTGAAAGTGACCCAAGATCTACCCACTATAATCACTACAATCAACAGTGTCTGTCTTCATAATTATACGCACGTTTTTGAAAAAAAAAATGGGTATATTAAAAGCGCCTCTGTTTGTCCATCTGTCAGTCAGTCCTCCTAAACAGCTGAATGGAATCAACCAAACTTAGGGTATGATTTCACCATATATTGACGCATCGTCGGATACCCCGTGTGATTTGTTCCGTTACTCTCCACTATTATGATGAATGGAGTAGAACATAATCAATCAAATAGGGTTTCGACGATGATGTTGACGGTGTGCATGAGCAACATTATTTTTGGCTCCGCACCCTCAGGTGGGGTCAAACGGTCAAACACATTAAAAATTCAATTACACTGTCATTTTTCCATATTTTTGCACTTAACTTTGTGTATGTAATCGTCTATGAACATATCAATCGATTATTATAACTCGGACGTCTGCCCAGGTTGAGTGGCATTTATTAGGGATTATACGGTAGACAGTTAAGTACGAGTACACTTGTGACATGGATATCTGTAAATGTGAACGATTAGTGTGGAATCATTGTTCAGATAATAAATGTTCTGGTTTATTTTGTTTATGTACTTGTAATAAACAAACATCATGCCTGACAAAATATAAATATAAAGAAACTTGTTGTTATTAAAGTTTATTGCATCTCGCACAAAATCCTAGGAATTTCATTGGATTAGAGCGGTCACATGGTGACCCTCTATTATTCTATAGTGGGTCAGTAGATTTAATAGAGGGTCACTAAAACAATACGGACTAAAATTCTGATTAAAAGTTTAAATAATTTACAAATAGTTCTTTAAGGCGTTAGTAACAAACATAATAAGTAAATTAATAATGTTTTTTAAACTGTACCTGTCGTGACGTCAACATCATGACGTCAAATTGCAGGAACGTCGCAATGATGTTGACGTTCCATTAAAATGGGTTAAATATCGGTGTTTGTCTTAAAAAAAGGTGCTCGATGCAATAAATCAGTTATTGCGTTTGTTACTGACCCCCTACAGAAATATATGGGGTCTGTCAGATATATAGGGGGACTCGGCTATTGCCTCGCCCCCTATAAATGTTACTGACCCCACATATTTCTGTAGGGGGTCAGTAACAAACCCAATAACTAATAATGGTAATCGGTTATTGTTTTAAATGTTATATATAGATAAGTGCGAGGCAGATTCTTCCTATGGACATAGTTTCTAGTTCTTTATAAATAAAAAAATATTATAAAATGAAAAGTAATTGTTTTTCTTTTATTGTTTCCGCTTTGAAGTAGTGGTGCGTCGTCCCTCTGTCCTTAAGCCTTTTTTTGTGGCGACAACTCCGCTGTAACTACTTTGTCCTTAAACTTTTTTTTTGTGGCGACTCCTCTGAAACTATTTCATGGATTTTCATGAAACTTCACTGGTATGTGGCACTTGATGTCTACTTGTCTATAAAACTAGAAGCTGTGTCGCCTGCATAGCATGGCAGACACTTAGGGATCACTTTGTGCACGCCTGTCGTCGTCGTTCTCCGTCGTCGTCCATCACACTGTAACCTGCAACCTAACCTTGGGCATAACTTGAAAAGTATTTGACATATAACTTGAAAAGTATTTGACATAATGTTCATGAAACTTCACACACTTCTTCATCTTAACCTGAGGAATGCTGTTACACATGTCCAGTAACTGTGGCTTTCATTTTGACAGTTATGCCCCCTTTCATAAAACTTTAACCTGCAACATAACCAGGCTCATAACTAACCATAACTTGAGAAGTATTTGACCTATGTTCATGAAACTTCACACAATAATTCATCTTACACATAGAATATTGTTACCCATGACCAATAACCCTGACTTTCATTTTGACAGAGTTATGCCCCATATCTTAAAACTAACCTGCAACCTAAGCAACCTCATAGCTGACCATAACTTGAAAAGTATTTAACCTTTGTTCATGAAACTTCACACACATATTCTTGTTAACTGAAGGAATGTCGTTACACATGTCCAATAACTCTGACTTTCATTTTGGCAGAGTTATGCACCCTTTTCATAAAACGTTAATCTGCAACCTAACCTAGTTCAAACTTTGGCAAAATATTGCCCAGTGGTCATGAACTTTATACAGTTCTTCCTTATCAATTATCCAATGCAGATTGATGCCCCTTTTCAAAAATTTCAAGACTAAAAAAAAAACAAGAGGCCCAAGAGGGCTACTGGCTATATGGAGTCTTTAATGGGGAACACACCAACAACATGCGCAACTAGGCTTGGTACTGATCATTCCCTGCCAAGTTTCACTGAAATCCAGCCAGTGGTTCAGGAAAAAAAATGTGGATAAAGTTTTTGTTCATTAGGCCATAACTCATTCAACCACAACACAGCAATGATAGACGCAACTAGGCTTGGTACTCATCATCTCTGGCAAAATTCATTGAAATTCTTCAAGGAGTTCAGAAGAGACTAGTCTGAAAAATCTGCAAAAATCATTTAACCGGAACACTGCGATGACATGCACAACTAGGCCTGATACTGATCATCCCTGCAGTTTCACTGAAATCCAGTCTGGGGTTCAGGAGAACAAATTTCGGACAAAATTTGTGTATTAAAACCTTTAAAGGGCAATAACTCAGCCAAAAATCTTTCAACCGAACTATGGCGATGACATGCATAACTAGGATTCGTACTGACCATCCCTGCAAAGCTGCATTAAAATCTGTCCAAATGAAAGCCCTATCATCTTAATGAGGCAAAATAAAACATTTTTAACTAAATCAAGGGCCGAAACTCCGATGTTACTCACACAATTTGGCTGGTTTTCATACTTGCCTGATCTTACATGGATATTACCAATCTGTGTAAGTTTGGTAAAGATCAAATAATAAATGAAGGAAAAACAAGGGCCATAACTCTGCTGTTACTAATCCAAATTGGCTGGTTTTCAAACTTATCCAAGTTTTCATCGATAATAACAATCGGTGTAATAAATATTGATAAAGGTAAGTTTGGTAAAGATCCAATAATACATGAAGGTGGTAGAGTGTTCACAAGGCAGAAAATGGCATTTTTCAGGGAAAAACAAGGGCCATAACTCCAGTGTTACTGATCCGAATTGGCTGGTTTTCAAACTTATCCGAGCTTTCATTGATATTAACAGTCTGTGCAAGTTTGGTAAACATCAAATAATAAATGAATGAATAGTGTTTTACGGCACGTCGATGGCATTTTTCAGAAAAAACAAGGGCCATTTAACTATGTTACTGACCCAATTTAGCTGGTTTTCGAACTTGGTATTAAGAATCTGTGCAAGTTTGGTAAAGATCAAATAATAAATGAAGGTGCTAGAGTGTTCATAAGGCAGAAAATGGCATTTTTTCAGAAAAAACAAGGACCATAACTCTGGTGTTACTGACCCAATTTGGCTGATTTTCGAACTTATCCGAACTTTCATTGATATTAAAAATCGGTGCAAGTTTGGTAAAGATCAAATAATAAATGAAGGTGCTAGAGTGTTCACAAAGCAGAAAATGCCATTTTTTCAGAAAAAACAAGGGCCATAACTCTGGTGTTACTGACCCAAATTGGCTGGTTTTCGAACTTATCCAAACTTTCATTGATATTAACATCTGTTCAAGTTTAGTAAAGATCAAATAATAAATAAAGGTGCTAGGGCGTTCAAAAGGCAGAAAAATCTTTTTTCAGAAAAAACAAGGGCCATAACTCCGGTGTTACTGATCCGATTAGGCGGGTTTTCGAATTGCTCGAGCTTTCATTGATATTAACAATCTGTGCAAGTTTGGTAAAGATCAAATAATAAATAAAGGTGCTAGAGTGTTCACAATGCTTAATATGGCATTTTTCAGCAAAACAAGGGCCATAACTCTGGTGAAATTAATCCGATCTGGCTGGTTTTCAAACTTATCCGAGCTTCGATTGATATAAAGACACTGGCAAAGTTTCGCAAAGATCAGATTAATAATGAAGGACCTAGAGTGTTCACAAGCCAAAGGTTATCGGACGACGGACGGACGACTGACAACACGTCATCCCATAAGCTCTGCTGGCCTTCGGCCAGTAAAGCTAAAACTGCTCCATAATTCATGATTGTACCAACTGTACTTGGTGAAATCAGCACACAGCAGGGGACACAAGTGTTCCGTGGAACACCCTTCTAGTTAGTAACAAAAGGCGTAAGAGGGCCTGTATCGCTCTACTGGTTATATGGAGTCTGTGATGGGGAACACGACAACAATATATGCAACTAGGCTTGGTACTGATTATTCCTGCCAAGTTTCACCGAAATCTAGCCAGGGTTTCAGGAAAACTAGTCCGGATAAAGTTTGTGTTTAAGGGGCCATATTAATTATAACTCCTAAGGGGCCAGAAACCATTCAAATGGAACACAGTGATGATATGCGCAACAAGGCTTCATACTGATCACCCCTGCCAAGTTTTGTTGAAATCCGGCCTGGGGTTCAGGAGAACTAGTCTGTACAAAGTTAGTGTATTAAAACCATTGAAGGGTCATAAATCCACCAAAAATCATTCAACTGGAACACGACAATGATAGCCGCAACCAAATTTCGTTGCAAGCCGACCTGTGGTTGTGGAGAACTAGTCAAGACAAAGTTTGTGTATTAAAACCTTTAATGGGCCAAAACTCTGACAAAAATCATTCAGCCGGAACACAGTGATGATATGCATCACTAGGCCTGGTACTGATCATCCCTGCGAAGTTTTGTTGAAATCCGGCAAGGGGTTCAGGAAAAATAGTCCGGACAAAGTTTGTATATTAAAACCTTTAAAGTGCCATAACACGGTGACGATATCCATAACTAGATTTAGTACTGATCAAGCCTGCAAAATTTTAATATAATCCGGCCAAATGAAGGCCCTATCATCTTAAAGGGAATGTAGCGACACAGCCAATCCACCTTTATTATTAAGAGTTCTAAAAAACTTGAATAAAGGTGAAAGAATTATCAAAATCGGTTGATAAACGAAGAAGATATGATCATTTGAAGTTTCTGTTGAAACAGATATGGAAGCGGCCATTTTTAGAGCTATGACATCACGGTTCTAAATGACCATATATGGAATATTTATAAATTTACACATTTATAGGGGAGATCATTTGAAGTTTCTGTTGAAACAGATATGGAAGCGGCCATTTTGAGAGCTATGACATCACGGTTCTAAATGACCATATATGGAATATTTATAAATTTACACATAGGGGAAATTGATAGCAATTGCATGAAAAATATATAATACTTAATGGCAATAATGCTTTATATGACCAGTAATTTTTTTTGCATTCATTTGCAATGATTTTTTGTTTTAAATTATATCATCAATATTCCATATATGGTAATATGGAACTATGACGTCATAGATCTAAAAAGGCGGCTCGCATATCCGTTTTAGAACAACTTTTAAATGGTCATATCCTTTTTGTTTATCATCCGATTTTGATAATTTTTTCACCTTTTTCCGAGTTTTCCAAAACTCTCAATAATATTTGACTGTGTCGCTATATTCCCTTGGGGCAAAATACAACATTTTATAACTAAATCAAGGGCCGTAACTCTGCAGTTACTAATCCGATTTGACTGGTTTTCAAACTAGTACAAGCTTTCATTGGTATCAACAATCTGGTAAAGTCTGTAAAAGATCTGACGCAAAATGAAGGCCCTATCATGTTAACGAGGCCAAATTATAGCATATTTCAGAAAATCAAGGGCCACAACTCCGGTGTAAGTGGTCCAATCTGGCTGGTTTTCAAACTCATCTGAGCTTTCATTGATATCAACAATCTGGTAAAGTTTTGGAAAAGATCCGTTGAAAATTGAAGACCCTATCGTGTTAACGAGGCCAAATTATAGCATATTTTCATAAAATCAAGGACCGTAACTCCGTTGTAAATGGTGCGATCTGGCTGGGTTTCAAACTCGTCCAAGATTTCATTGCTATTAACAAAGTTTGGTAAAGATCAAGTAATAAATGAAGGTGCTAGAGCTTTCACAAAGTAGAATATGGCTTTTTTCAGAATAACAAGGGCCATAACTCTGCTGTTACTAATCCGACAGCTGGTTTATGAACTTGTTCGAGCTTTAATTGATACTAACATTCTTTTTAAGTTTGGTAAAGATCAAATAATAAATGAAGGTGCTAGAGTGTTCATAAGGCAGAAAATGGCATTTTTTAGCAAAAGCAAAGGCCCTAACTCTGGCGTAAATGGTCCGATCCGGTTGGTTTTCGAAATCGTCCAATAGGTCATTGCTATTAACCAGCTGTGCAAGTTTGGTAAAGATCAAGTAATAAATGAAGGTGCTAGAGTGTTCACAAGGCAGAAAAAAGGAATTTCTGGTGTTACTGATCCGATCTGGCTTTCAAACTCATCCGAGCTCTCATTGATATAAAGACTAAGGCCAAGTTTGGTTAAGATCGCATGAAAATGAAGGGTCTAGAGTGTTCACAAGGCAAAAGTTAACGGACGGACGACGGACAACACGTCATTCCATTAGCTCTGCTGGCCTTTGGCCAGCAAAAGGCCATCGTGTCATGCTGATCAATTTATAAAAAGTCCCACATCAGTATCACTTATAGGTTTCAAGAAGACCCACATCAATATCACTTATAGGTTTCAAGAAGTATTCGCTACAAACTTGTTTTTTAAAAATCTATTTTTAGGCATGACGGCCATCTTGAATTTCCAGCCGACCTGAAATTTTGCTAGGATCAATTAGACATTAGGAGCCACATTCCTGTGAAGTTTCATGAAAATTCGTCAAGTAGTTTCAGAGGAGTAGTCGCTGTAAGTTTTTACTATATAACTCTATGTAAAAGATGGCCACTGGCCACCATGTTTAACGTCAAATCAACATAATTTTTAAAAAGGATCAAAATTATGTCATGCTGATCATTTTAGAAAAAGTCCCATATCAATATCACTTATAGTTTTCAAAAAGTGGTCGCTACAAACTTGTTTTTTTTCAAACATCTATTTTTAGCTGTGGCGGCCATCTTGAATTTCCGGCCGACCTGAAATTTGCTAGGATCAACTAGACATCAAGTGCAACATTCCAGTGATGTTTCATGAAAATCCAGCTCAAATCATTCAGCTGGAACATGGTGATATTATGTGCAACAAGGCTTGGTACTGATCATTCCAGTTTTGTTAAAATCCAGCAAGGGGTTCAGGAGAACTAGTCCGGACCAAGTTTCGATTAAAGCATTTAAAGAGTCATAACTCCCCAAAAATCAATCCACAGGAACATGGCGATGATATACTCAACTAGGCTTGGTACTGACTGGGCTGATAATTAAAAATCATACAAAGCCCTGGTACTGAGCATCCTTGCCAAGTTTCGTTGAAATCCAGCGATGGGGTTCAGGAGTACTAGTCCGGACAAAGTTTGTGACATACAGACGACACAAAAAAATAAGTCTCGCCATCCACTTCATGGGAGGAGACATAAATACAATTTTGTGGCACAGCTTCTCAAAAAAACATGAGATTTATTGATGTGGAATCAATATTAATCGCATGATATTTAGTTGGTCCTAAACAAAATGCATTTGGATTTGATGCCAAACATGACCACCACCAGCCATCTTTGTTAGCATGGTTATTGAGTTATACAGGAAAAACTTGTAGGGACTAACTACTCCCCTGAAAGTACTTGGATTTTCATGAAACTTTACAGGAATGTTGTTCTAGATGTCAAGCTAGTCTTAAGTAAAAATCAGGTGGCCGGAATTTTAAGATGGCCACCACAGCTAAAAATAGATTTTTACAAGTCGTATCAAACCAGGAGTTCGTATAGCCATGCTGAAAGCTAGTCATTGTTGTCAAACCCAGACTTTGTATAGGCAGGCTGAATGCAAGTCATTGTATCAAACCAGGTCTTTGTATAGGCAGGCTGAATGCAAGTCTTTGTGTCAAACCAGGTCTTTTTATAAGCAGACCGAATGCAAGTCATTGTTATAAAACCAGGTATGTGTATAGGCAGACTGAATGCAAGTCATTATGTCAAACCAAGACATTGTAGGGGCAGGCTGAATGCTAGTCATTGTTATCAAACCTGAACTTTGTATAAGCAGGCTGAATGCAAGTCATTGTGTCAAACCAGGACTTTGTATAAGCAGACAGAATGCAAGTCATTGTTATTAAACCAGGTATGTGTATAGGCAGGATGAATGCAAGTCATTATGTCAAACCAAGACATTGTATATGCAGGCTGAATGCTAGTCATTGTTATCAAACCTGAACTTTGTATAAGCAGGCTGAATGCAAGTCATTTTGTCAAACCAGGACTTTGTATAAGCAGACAGAATGCAAGTCATTGTTATCAAACCAGGTCTGTGCATAGGCAGGCTGAATGCAAGTCATTGTATCAAAAACAGGTCTTTGTATAAGCAAGCTGAATGCAAGTCTTTGTGTCAAACCAGGTCTATATATAGGCATGCTGAATGCTAGTCATTGTGTTAAACCAGGTCTTTGTACAGGCCTGCCGAATGCAAGTCTTTGTGTCAAACCAGGTCTTTGTATAAGCAGACAGAATTCAAGTCATTGGTATCAAACCAGGTCTGTGTATAGGCAGGCTGAATACTAGTCAGTGTTATCAAACCTGGACTTTGTATAAGCAGGCTGAATGCAAGTCATTGTGTCAAACCAGGACTTTGTATAAGCAGACAGAATGCAAGTCATTGGTATCAAACCAGGTCTGTGTATAGACAGGCGGAATGCTAGTCATTGTGTCAAACCAGGTCTTTGTATAAGCATGCTGAATGATAGTCATTGTTATCAAACCTTGTCTTTGTATAAGCAGACTGAATACAAGTCATTGTGTCAAACCAGGACTTTGTATAGGCAGGCTGAATGCTAGTCATTGTGTCAAACAAGGTCTTCGTATAGGCAGGCTAAATGCAAGTCATTGTGTCAAACCAGGTCTTTGTATAGGCATGCTGAATGATAGTCATTGTTATCAAACCTGGTCTTTGTATAAGCAGGCTGAATACAAGTCATTGTGTCAAACCAGGTCTTTGTATAGGCAGGCAGAATGCCAGTCATTGTGTCAAACCAGGTATGTGTATAGGTAGACTGAATGCTAGTCATTGTGTCATACCAGGACTTTGTATAAGCAGGCTGAATGCAAGTCATTGTGTCAAACCAGGACTTTGTATAAGCAGACAGAATGCAAGTCATTGTTATCAAACCATGTCTGTGTATAGACAGGTTGAATGCAAGTCATTATGTCAAACCAAGACCTTGTATCGGCAGGCTGAATGCTAGTCATTGTTATCAAACCTGAACTTTGTATAAGCAGGCTGAATGCAAGTCATTTTGTCAAACCAGGACTTTGTATAAGCAGACAGAATGCAAGTCATTGTTATCAAACCAGGTCTGTGCATAGGCAGGCTGAATGCAAGTCATTGTATCAAAAACAGGTCTTTGTATAAGCAAGCTGAATGCAAGTCTTTGTGTCAAACCAGGTCTATGTATAGGCATACTGAATGCTAGTCATTGTGTCAAACCAGGTCTTTGTACAGGCCTGCCGAATGCAAGTCTTTGTGTCCAACCAGGTCTTTGTATAAGCAGACAGAATGCAAGTCATTGGTATCAAACCAGGTCTGTGTATAGGCAGGCTGAATACTAGTCAGTGTTATCAAACCTGGACTTTGTATAAGCAGGCTGAATGCAAGTCATTGTGTCAAACCAGGACTTTGTATAAGCAGACAGAATGCAAGTCATTGGTATCAAACCAGGCCTGTGTATAGGCAGGCGGAATGCTAGTCATTGTGTCAAACCAGGTCTTTGTATAAGCATGCTTAATGATAGTCATTGTTATCAAACTTGGTCTTTGTATAAGCAGGCTGAATACAAGTCATTGTGTCAAACCAGGACTTTGTATAGGCAGGCTGAATGCTAGTCATTGTGTCAAACCAGGTCTTCGTATAGGCAGGCTGAATGCAAGTCATTGTGTCAAACCAGGTCTTTGTATAGGCATGCTGAATGATAGTCATTGTTATCAAACCTGGTCTTTGTATAAGCAGGCTGAATACAAGTCATTGTGTCAAACCAGGTCTTTGTATAGGCAGGCAGAATGCAAGTCATTGTGTCAAACAAGGTATGTGTATAGGTAGACTGAATGCTAGTCATTGTGTCATACCAGGACTTTGTATAAGCAGGCTGAATGCAAGTCATTGTGTCAGACCAGGACTTTGTATAAGCAGACAGAATGCAAGTCATTGTTATCAAACCATGTCTGTGTATAGACAGGTTGAATGCAAGTCATTGTGTCAAACCAAGACATTGTATAGGCATGCTGGATGATAGTCATTGTTATCAAACCTGGTCTTTGTATAAGCAGGCTGAATGCAAGTCATTGTGTCAAATCAGGACTTTGCATAAGCAGACAGAATGCAAGTCATTGTTATCAAACCAGGTCTGTGCATAGGCAGGCTGAATGCAAGTCATTGTATCAAAAACAGGTCTTTGTATAAGCAAACTGAATGCAAGTCTTTGTGTCAAACCAGGTCTTTGTATAGGCAGGCTGACTGCTAGTCATTGTGTCAAACCAGGTCTTTGTACAGGCCTGCCAAATGCAAGTCTTTGTGTCAAACCAGGTCTTTGTATAAGCAGACAGAATGCAAGTCATTGGTATCAAACCAGGTCTGTGTATAGGCAGGCTAAATACTAGTCAGTGTTATCAAACCTGGACTTTGTATAAGCAGACAGAATGAAAGTCATTGTGTCAAACCAGGTCTGTGTATAGGCAGCCTGAATGCTAGTCATTGTGTCAAACCAGGACTTTGTATAAGCAGGCTGAATGCAAGTCATTGTGTCAAACCAGGTCTTTGTACAGGCAGGCTGAATGCAAGTCTTTGTGTCGATCCAGGACTTTGTATAAGCAGGCTGAATGCAAGTCATTGTGTCAAACCAGGTCTTTGTATAGGCAGGCTGAATGCAAGTCTTTGTGTCGAACCAGAACTTTGAATAGGCATGCTGAATGCTAGTCATTGTGTCAAACCAGGACTTTGTATAAGCAGGCTGAATGCTAGTCATTGTGTCAAACCTGGACTTTGTATAAGCAGACAGAATGCTAGTCATTGTGTCAAACCTGGTCTGTGTATAGGCAGCCTGAATGCTAGTCATTGTGTCAAACAAGGACTTTGTATAGGCAGGCTGAATGCAAGTCATTGTGTCAAACCAGGTCTGTGTATAGGCAGCCTGAATGCTAGTCATTGTGTCAAACCAGGTCTGTGTATAGGCAGCCTAAATGCTAGTCATTGTGTCAAACCAGGACTTTGTATAAGCAGACAGAATGCAAGTCATTGGTATCAAGCAAGGTCTGTGTAAAGGCAGGCGGAATGCTAGTCATTGTGTCAAACCAGGTCTTTGTATAACCATGCTGAATGATAGTCATTGTTATCAAACCTGGTCTTTGTATAAGCAGGCTGAATACAAGTCATTGTGTCAAACCAGGACTTTGTATAGGCAGGCTGAATGCTAGTCATTGTGTCAAACCAGGTCTTCGTATAGGCAGGCTGAATGCAAGTCATTGTGTCAAACCAGGTCTTTGTATAGGCAAGCTGAATGATAGTCATTGTTATCAAACCTGGTCTTTGTATAAGCAGGCTGAATACAAGTCATTGTGTCAAACCAGGTCTTTGTATTGGCAGGCTGACTGCAAGTTATTGTGTCAAACCAGGTCTTTGTACAGGCCTGCCGAATGCAAGTCTTTGTGTCAAACCAGGTCTTTGTATAAGCAGACAGAATGCAAGTCATTGGTATCAAACCAGGTCTGTGTATAGGCAGGCTGAATACTAGTCAGTGTTATCAAACCTGGACTTTGTATAAGCAGACAGAATGAAAGTCATTGTGTCTAGCAAACCAGGTCTGTGTATAGGCAGCCTGAATGCTAGTCATTGTGTCAAACCAGGACTTTGCATAAGCAGGCTGAATGCAAGTCATTGTGTCAAACCAGGACTGTGTATAGGCAGGCTGAATGCAAGTCATTGTGTCAAACCAGGTCTGTGTATAGGCAGCGTGATTGCTAGTCATTGTGTCAAACCAGGACTTTGTATAGGCAGGCTGAATCCTAGTCATTGTGTCAAACCAGGACTTTGTATAAGCAAGCCGAATGCAAGTCATTGTGTCAAACCAGGTCTTTGTATAGGCAGGCTAAATGCAAGTCTTTGTGTCGAACCAGGACTTTGTATAAGCAGGCTGTATGCAAGTCATTGTGTCAAACCAGGTCTTTGTATAGGCAGGCTGAATGCAAGTCTTTGTGTCAAACCAGGACTTTGTATAGGCATGCTGAATGCTAGTCATTGTGTCAAACCAGGACTTTGTATAAGCAGGCTGAATGCTAGTCATTGTGTCAAACCTGGACTTCGTATAAGATGACAGAATGCAAGTCATTGTGTCAAACCAGGTCTGTGTATAGGCAGCCTGAATGCTAGTCATTGTGTCAAACCAGGACGTTGTATAAGCAGGCTGAATGCAAGTCATTGTGTCAAACCAGGTCTTTGTACAGGCAGGCTGAATGCAAGTCTTTGTGTCGAACCAGGACTTTGAATAAGCAGGCTGAATGCAAGTCATTGTGTCAAACCAGGTCTTTGTATAGGCAGGCTGAATGCAAGTCTTTGTGTCGAACCAGGACTTTGTATAGGCATGCTGAATGCTAGTCATTGTGTCAAACCAGGACTTTGTATAAGCAGGCTGAATGCTAGTCATTGTGTCAAACCTGGACTTTGTATAAGCAGACAGAATGCTAGTCATTGTTATCAAACCTGGTCTGTGTATAGGCAGCCTGAATGCTAGTCATTGTGTCAAACAAGGACTTTGTATAGGCAGGCTGAATGCAAGTCATTGTGTCAAACCAGGTCTGTGTATAGGCAGCCTGATTGCTAGTCATTGTGTCAAACCAGGTCTGTGTATAGGCAGCCTGAATGCTAGTCATTGTGTCAAACCAGGACTTTGTATAAGCAGACAGAATGCAAGTCATTGGTATCAAACCAGGTCTGTGTATAGGCAGGCGGAATGCTAGTCATTGTGTCAAACCAGGTCTTTGTATAACCATGCTGAATGATAGTCATTGTTATCAAACCTGGTCTTTGTATAAGCAGGCTGAATACAAGTCATTGTGTCAAACCAGGACTTTGTATAGGCAGGCTGAATGCTAGTCAATGTGTCAAACCAGGTCTTCGTATAGGCAGGCTGAATGCAAGTCATTGTTATCAAACCAGGTCTTTGTATAGGCAAGCTGAATGATAGTCATTGTTATCAAACCTGGTCTTTGTATAAGCAGGCTGAATACAAGTCATTGTGTCAAACCAGGTCTTTGTATAGGCAGGCAGAATGCAAGTCATTGTGTCAAACCAGGTATGTGTATAGGTAGACTGAATGCTAGTCATTGTGTCATACCAGGACTTTGTATAAGCAGGCTGAATGCAAGTCATTGTGTCAAACTAGGACTTTGTATAAGCAGACAGAATGCAAGTCATTGTTATCAAACCATGTCTGTGTATAGACAGGTTGAATGCAAGTCATTGTGTCAAACCAAGACATTGTATAGGCATGCTGAATGATAGTTATTGTTATCAAACCTGGTCTTTGTATAAGCAGGTTGAATGCAAGTCATTGTGTCAAATCAGGACTTTGCATAAGCAGACAGAATGCAAGTCATTGTTATCAAACCAGGTCTGTGCATAGGCAGGCTGAATGCAAGTCATTGTATCAAAAACAGGTATTTGTATAAGCAAGCTGAATGCAAGTCTTTGTGTCAAACCAGGTCTTTGTATAGGCAGGCTGACTGCAAGTCATTGTGTCAAACCAGGTCTTTGTACAGGCCTGCCAAATGCAAGTCTTTGTGTCAAACCAGGTCTTTGTATAAGCAGACAGAATGCAAGTCATTGGTATCAAACCAGGTCTGTGTATAGGCAGGCTGAATACTAGTCAGTGTTATCAAACCTGGACTTTGTATAAGCAGACAGAATGAAAGTCATTGTGTCTAGCAAACCAGTCCTTTGTATAGGCAGCCTGAATGCTAGTCATTGTGTCAAACCAGGACTTTGCATAAGCAGGCTGAATGCAAGTCATTGTGTCAAACCAGGACTGTGTATAGGCAGGCTGAATGCAAGGCATTGTGTCAAACCAGGTCTGTGTATAGGCAGCCTGAATGATAGTCATTGTGTCGAACCAGGACTTTGTATAGGCAGGCTGAATCCTAGTCATTGTGTCAAACCAGGACTTTGTATAAGCAAGCCGAATGCAAGTCATTGTGTCAAACCAGGTCTTTGTATAGGCAGGCTTAATGCAAGTCTTTGTGTCGAACCAGGACTTTGTATAAGCAGGCTGTATGCAAGTCATTGTGTCAAACCAGGTCTTTGTACAGGCCTGCCGAATGCAAGTCTTTGTGTCAAACCAGGTCTTTGTATAAGCAGACAGAATGCAAGTCATTGGTATCAAACCAGGTCTGTGTATAGGCAGGCTGAATACTAGTCAGTGTTATCAAACCTGGACTTTGTATAAGCAGACAGAATGAAAGTCATTGTGTCTAGCAAACCAGGTCTGTGTATAGGCAGCCTGATTGCTAGTCATTGTGTCAAACCAGGACTTTGCATAAGCAGGCTGAATGCAAGTCATTGTGTCAAACCAGGACTGTGTATAGGCAGGCTGAATGCAAGTCATTGTGTCAAACCAGGTCTGTGTATAGGCAGCCTGAATGCTAGTCATTGTGTCAAACCAGGACTTTGTATAGGCAGGCTGAATCCTAGTCATTGTGTCAAACCAGGACTTTGTATAAGCAAGCCGAATGCAAGTCATTGTGTCAAACCAGGACTTTGTATAAGCAGGCTGAATGCTAGTCATTGTGTCAAACCTGGACTTCGTATAAGATGACAGAATGCAAGTCATTGTGTCAAACCAGGTCTGTGTATAGGCAGCCTGAATGCTAGTCATTGTGTCAAACAAGGACTTTGTATAAGCAGGCTGAATGCAAGTCATTGTGTCAAACCAGGTCTTTGTACAGGCAGGCTGAATGCAAGTCTTTGTGTCGAACCAGGACTTTGTATAAGCAGGCTGAATGCAAGTCATTGTGTCAAACCAGGTCTTTGTATAGGCAGGCTGAATGCAAGTCTTTGTGTCGAACCAGGATTTTGTATAGGCATGCTGAATGCTAGTCATTGTGTCAAACCAGGACTTTGTATAAGCAGGCTGAATGCTAGTCATTGTGTCAAACCTGGACTTCGTATAAGATGACAGAATGCAAGTCATTGTGTCAAACCAGGTCTGTGTATAGGCAGCCTGAATGCTAGTCATTGTGTCAAACAAGGACTTTGTATAAGCAGGCTGAATGCAAGTCATTGTGTCAAACCAGGTCTTTGTACAGGCAGGCTGAATGCAAGTCTTTGTGTCGAACCAGGACTTTGTATAAGCAGGCTGAATGCAAGTCATTGTGTCAAACCAGGTCTTTGTATAGGCAGGCTGAATGCAAGTCTTTGTGTCGAACCAGGACTTTGTATAAGCAGGCTGAATGCTAGTCATTGTGTCAAACCTGGACTTTGTATAAGCAGACAGAATGCTAGTCATTGTGGCAAACCTGGTCTGTGTATAGGCAGCCTGAATGCTAGTCATTGTGTCAAACAAGGACTTTGTATAGGCAGGCTGAATGCAAGTCATTGTGTCAAACCAGGTCTGTGTATAGGCAGCCTGAATGCTAGTCATTGTGTCAAACCAGGTCTGTGTATAGGCAGCCTGAATGCTAGTCATTGTGTCAAACCAGGACTTTGTATAAGCAGACAGAATGCAAGTCATTGGTATCAAACCAGGTCTGTGTATAGGCAGGCGGAATGCTAGTCATTGTGTCAAACCAGGTCTTTGTATAACCATGCTGAATGATAGTCATTGTTATCAAACCTGGTCTTTGTATAAGCAGGCTGAATACAAGTCATTGTGTCAAACCAGGACTTTGTATAGGCAGGCTGAATGCAAGTCATTGTGTCAAACCAGGTCTTTGTATAGGCAAGCTGAATGATAGTCATTGTTATCAAACCTGGTCTTTGTATAAGCAGGCTGAATACAAGTCATTGTGTCAAACCAGGTCTTTGTATAGGCAGGCAGAATGCAAGTCATTGTGTCAAACCAGGTATGTGTATAGGTAGACTGAATGCTAGTCATTGTGTCATACCAGGACTTTGTATAAGCAGCTGAATGCAAGTCATTGTGTCAAACCAGGACTTTGTATAAGCAGACAGAATGCAAGTCATTGTTATCAAACCATGTCTGTGTATAGACAGGTTGAATGCAAGTCATTGTGTCAAACCAAGACATTGTATAGGCATGCTGAATGATAGTCATTGTTATCAAACCTGGTCTTTGTATAAGCAGGCTGAATGCAAGTCATTGTGTCAAATCAGGACTTTGCATAAGCAGACAGAATGCAAGTCATTGTTATCAAACAAGGTCTGTGCATAGGCAGGCTGAATGCAAGTCATTGTATCAAAAACAGGTCTTTGTATAAGCAAGCTGAATGCAAGTCTTTGTGTCAATCCAGGTCTTTGTATAGGCAGGCTGACTGAAAGTCATTGTGTCAAACCAGGTCTTTGTACAGGCCTGCCGAATGCAAGTCTTTGTGTCAAACCAGGTCTTTGTATAAGCAGACAGAATGCAAGTCATTGGTATCAAACCAGGTCTGTGTATAGGCAGGCTGAATACTAGTCAGTGTTATCAAACCTGGACTTTGTATAAGCAGACAGAATGAAAGTCATTGTGTCTAGCAAACCAGGTCTGTGTATAGGCAGCCTGAATGCTAGTCATTGTGTCAAACCAGGACTTTGCATAAGCAGGCTGAATGCAAGTCATTGTGTCAAACCAGGACTGTGTATAGGCAGGCTGAATGCAAGTCATTGTGTCAAACCAGGTCTGTGTATAGGCAGCCTGAATGCTAGTCATTGTGTCAAACCAGGACTTTGTATAGGCAGGCTGAATCCTAGTCATTGTGTCAAACCAGGACTTTGTATAAGCAAGCCGAATGCAAGTGATTGTGTCAAACCAGGTCTTTGTATAGGCAGGCTTAATTCAAGTCTTTTTGTCGATCCAGGACTTTGTATAAGCAGGCTGTATGCAAGTCATTGTGTCAAACCAGGTCTTTGTATAGACAGGCTGAATGCAAGTCTTTGTGTCGAACCAGGACTTTGTATAGGCATGCTGAATGCTAGTCATTGTGTCAAACCAGGACTTTGTATAAGCAGGCTGAATGCTAGTCATTGTGTCAAACCTGGACTTCGTATAAGATGACAGAATGCAAGTCATTGTGTCCAATCAGGTCTTTGTATAGGCAGGCTGAATGCAAGTCTTTGTGTCAAACCAGGACTTTGTATAGGCATGCTGAATGCTAGTCATTGTGTCCAATCAGGTCTTTGTATAGGCAGGCTGAATGCAAGTCTTTGTGTCAAACCAGGACTTTGTATAGGCATGCTGAATGCTAGTCATTGTATCAAACCAGGACTTTGTATAGGCAGGCTGAATGCAAGTCATTGTATCAAAAACAGGTCTTTGTATAAGCAGACAGAATGCAAGTCATTGTTAAACCAGGTCTGTGTATAGGCAGGCTGAATGCTAGTCATTGTGTCAAACCAGGTCTTTGTATAGGCAGGCTGAATGCAAGTCATTGTATCAAAAACAAGTCTTTGTATAAGCAGGCTGAATGCAAGTCATTGTAACAAACCAGGTATGTGTATAGGCAGGCTGAATGCTAGTCATTGTGTCAAATCAGAACAGTGTATAGGCATGCTGAATGCTAGTCATTGTTATCAAACCAGGACACTGTATAGGCATGCTGAATGCTAGTTGTTGTTATGAAACCTAGTCTGTACATAGACAGTCTGAATGCAAGTCATTGTGTCAAACCTGGACTTTGTATAGGCATGCTGAATGCTAGTCATTGTTATCAAATCAGGTCTTTGTATAGGCAGGCTGAATGCAAGCCATTGTGTCAAACCAGGACATTGTATAGACATGCTGAATGCAAGTCATTATTATCAAACCAGGACTTTGTATAAGTAGGCTGAATGCAAGCCATTGTGTCAAACCATGACTTTGTATAGGCAGGCTGAATGCTAGTCATTATTATCAAACCAGGACTTTGTATAAGTAGGCTGAATGCTAGTCATTGAGTCAAACCAGGACTTTGTATAGGCATGCTGAATGCTAGTCATTGTTATCAAACCTGGACTTTGTATAAGCAGGCTGAATGCTAGTCATTGAGTCAAACCAGGACTTTGTATAGGCATGCTGAATGCTAGTCATTATCAAACCTGGACTTTGTATAGGCATGCTGAATGCTAGTCATTGTGTCAAACCAGGAGTTTGTAAAGGCAGGCTGAATGCTAGTCATTGAGTCAAACCATGACTTTGTATAGGCAGGCTGAATGCTAGTCATTATTATCAAACCAGGACTTTGTATAAGTAGGCTGAATGCAAGCCATTGTGTCAAACCAGGACATTGTATAGGCAAGCTGAATGCTAGTCATTGTGTCAAACCATGACTTTGTATAGGCAGGCTGAATGCTAGTCATTATTATCTAACCAGGACTTTGTATACGTAGGCTGAATGCAAGCCATTGTGTCAAACCAGGACATTGTATAGGCAAGCTGAATGCTAGTCATTGTTATCAAACCTGGACTTTGCAAAAGCAGACTGAATGCACATTGTATAGTCATGCTGAATGCTAGTCATTGTGGCAAACCAGGACATTGTATAGGCATGCTGAATGCTAGTCATTGTTATCAAACTTGGACTTTGTATAAGCAGGCTGAATGCAAGCCATTGTGTCAAACCAGGACATTGCATAGGCAGGCTGAATGCAAGTCATTGTTATCAAACCAGGTATGTGTATAGGTAGACTGAATGCTAGTCATTGTGTCAAACCAGGACTTTGTATAGGCAGGCTGAATGCTAGTCATTGTGTCAAACTAGGACATTGTATAGGCATGCTGAATGCTAGTCATTGTTACTTTGTATAAGCAGGCTGAATGCAAGTCATTGTTCCAAACCAGGACTTTGTATAGGCAGGCTGAATGCAAGTCATTGTGTCAAACCAGGACTTTGTATAGGCAGGCTGAATGCAAGTCATTGTATCAAAAACAGGTCTTTGTATAAGCAGACAGAATGCAAGTCATTGTTATCAAACCAGGTCTGTGTATAGGCAGGCTGAATGCTAGTCATTGTGCCAAACCAAGTCTTTGTATAGGCAGGCTGAATGCAAGTCATTGTATCAAAAACAGGTCTTTGTATAAGCAGGCAGAATGCAAGTCATTGTGTCAAACCAGGACTTTGTATAGGCAGGCTGAATGCAAGTCATTGTATCAAAAACAGGTCTTTGTATAAGCAGACAGAATACAAGTCAGTGTTATCAAACCAGGTCAGTGTATAGGCAGGCTGAATGCTAGTCATTGTGTCAAACCAGGTCTTTGTATAGGCAGACTGAATGCAAGTCATTGTGTCATTGTTTGTGTCAAACCAGATCTGTGTATAGGCAGACTGAATGCTAGTCATTGTGTCAAACCAGGACATTGTATAGGCATGCTGAATGCTAGTCATTGTTATCAAACCTGGACTTTGTATAAGCAGGCTGAATGCTAGTCATCGAGTCAAACCAGGACTTTGTATAGGCATGCTGAATGCTAGTCATTATCAAACCTGGACTTTGTATAGGCATGCTGAATGCTAGTCATTGTGTCAAACCAGGAGTTTGTAAAGGCAGGCTGAATGCTAGTCATTGAGTCAAACGAGGACTTTGTATAGGCAGGCAGAATGCAAGTCATTGTGTCAAACCAGGACTTTGTATAAGTATGCTGAATGCAAGTCAATGTGTCAAACCAGGACTTTGTATAGGCAGGCTGAATGCTAGTCATTGTACCAAACCAGGACTTTGTATAAGCAGGCAGAATGCTAGTCATTGTATCAAACCAGGACTTTGTATAAGCAGGCAGAATGCTAGTCATTGTATCAAACCAGGACTTTCTAGGCAGGCTTCTTTGTATTCTTGTCATTAAAAAGCACTTTGTACAGGCAGGCAGAATGCAAGTCATTTAAACCAGCATTTTGTACAGGGAGAAAGAATGCACGTCATTTAAACCAGCACGTTGTACAGGCAGGCAGAATGCAAGTCATTGTATCAAACCAGCGCTTTGTATAGCGAGTTTTAGATGACCTAATTTTAACAAATTTAAAAAACATTGACCTATTCATCCATTTAAAGTTTGGTCAAATTTGAACGAGCAGTTTCTGAGAAGTAGTCGGAAGTAAAGTTAATGACAGATGAAGTGTGATCCCAGAATCTCACCCATTCTGACCTAAAAAGGATTAGAATTGGGGTTTTAAGGCGCACCAATACATGAAAGGTTATATGGTGCCAAACAGGAATGAACATGCCAGGCTCATCCTACATGTACATCGAGATAAAATATGGAGAATGTGCCTAGAACCTTCTCACCCTAACTGCAGAGTTGCTGCAAATTCTATTGTAGACACTCCATTTATGCTGGAGCCACGTTATAGTTTTTCTGCCACTGCTCTAGTGATATGAGCGAGATGGCACCTGAGCAGGGGTCATGATGAAGACCTTTACTGAGCATGAACAAAAAATATAAAATGAACATGAATTTAGGTGGGGTTCTACCCCTCTGCCTTCCCCTCCAAACGGGATCTGCAGTGGCCCTATTCTTTCCCCCGTAACCAAAGAGGATTAGAATGAAAGTTACTACTTATGAATGAATGTTGAATGTTGTTTAACAGCTCATCAACACAGTATAGGTTATTTAGAGCCGCCCCAGAGAGAGGGGAAGGATACATAGGAATCCGGGCACCGTGCCCTACTCTTATTATCGAATAGATTCCTATGGTTCTTTAACGTGCTCGGACGATAGACCGATACATGGGACCGCCCGGTTTACTTAGTGTCTTGCCCAAGAACACACCGATGAAACAGTGGCACCACGGAGGATTGAACCCGGGGCCTCCGGTTACAAATTCGCCGCGTTACCGACTGCGCCACGCCAGCCCTCTACTTATGAATGATAGTCTTCTCCCACTGACAATAAATGGTTTATATCGTCGATTACATGGTGATTGGTATATATAAACAAACTCATAAAGCATTGTTCGAAATTTATTTGAATTTTTTGTTAGAAAGATTTTTTGTAGCTTTTTTATCAGGAAAAATATTAATGAGTATAATAATATGCATTAAATACATTGTATAGAAACAAATATAACAGTAATAGTCACATTATTCCAACACTGTACTTCATGTTATCTTGAATTCGTATTGCTAGTAACGAAATTCTTGAATTCGTATTGCTAGTAACGAAATCATAATTTTTAAAGTCTTGTCCTATTAAAATGCCAGAATGTTTAAAGTTATATCCCATTAAAATGTATAGACTATTCTAAACAATATTATGGGAGCCAAATTTTAAACTCCCATCCCAAAGATAATAAAATTTGTAACCAAAGTTGAAGTGAGAGATGTCATGCTGGTGGGTTATTTCCAGACATGGCATAAAAAGCAATATAAAGTTGTCTTTGCTAGTATTTCTTAAAATGTATACGTTTTAATACATGTAGTATACATTTATATAGCAACACTATTATTTAAAAAAATGGATTTACAAAATGTCTTGGAAATATGTTTTGTTTGTTGTCTTTCTTCTTTTTTTAAAAACATTTTACATGGATTACATTGTGTATACCTGATCATAAAATATGCAAATATGTGTCACGTACATGAACTATTGATGCCAAGTTACGACGGCCACACAAACATCAACCGCAAACACACAGCGACTGACACTCAACAATCATACAGATATTCTCTATAAACCAGTCTTTACCGAAAACTGTCCCAGGCAGATAATTAAATTAAATAATTTATCGATGGACTTTATTTTTTTATTATTTCTTGTAATGGTCCCCTGCTGCATTCCGATTCGCTAAACAGACAACAGGTATCGCAGGATGAACGCTAATTTTTACTTGGTCTATCTTTGCTATAAAAAGTGAATACATAAAATTAATGGTTTAAAAAGACTCATAAAAACACTCATTGGTCAATATGAAAAAATAATGACATTAAGTGTAAATATTTCAGCTTAATTTCAATGTTCACTAAAATATTTTTTTCAAACATTTCCTTGCCTGCAATGGTGTTGAAAATAATGCGTATCACACATAATAGTGTGCCAACCCGAAACACTCAAGATCTGTGTTTTCATCCACTGATGCCTGTTGTGATGATGAAACTGGGAAAACAGCAGGGGACTGTGTTAAGATGTAGTTGGCGGTTCAAAGTTCATTGTTATTGTCGCTGTTTCATTCGTCACAGTTTTATTTGCCCAAGTAATCACAAGTCTGTTTTCAACATTAAATATGAGGATGCATACATGCTCCATTCTGACACTTGGTTCATCCATTTTACTACATATGCTGGATCCACTTCACAAAAGTCCTCATTTATACACACCGCACAACACCGCAATATATAAGACTGTCAAATCTGAAATAGGGTAAAAACAGGAAATTTAAAAGACTGTCAAATCTGAAATAGGGTAAAAACAGGAAATTATAAATACAATGAAATCAGTTTAACTCACAGTCCCACTTATCCCACTTTAAATATTTCATTTAAGTTTAATTTAACACATACTCTAGTAAGTTGGTGCATTATACTTGAAAAGTAGGCCAAGGTCATATGAGATGTGCCAGCCAATGTACAAGTGGGGCCCACAGCTGCTAAGTTTAGTGTAGAAGTTAAAGAGAAATGTGCCAGCCAATGTACAAGTGGGGTCCACAGCTGCTAAGTTTAGTGCAAAAGTTAGAGAAACGTGCCAGCCAATATACAAGTGGGGCCCACAGCTGCTAAGTTTAGTGCAGAGGTACAGAGAAACGTGCCAGCCAAATGTACAAGTGGGGCCCCCAGCTGCTAAGTTTAGTGCAGAAGTTACAGAGAAACAGAGTTGAAAGCAAAAACTTTACACTGTAGACATCATTCAAGTTTAGTTGTTGTCGAAAACTACAACAATTTCTTAATTTTATCTAGTCATAGTGGAGACAAAAAGAATTTCATGAAGTCAAATGTCTGGCCTACACTGCTTTGAAAACACACAAAAGCTGTAGAATATCCACTTCCTTCCTCAGTGGCTGTGACTCAGGTCGAGTTACAGATACCACCAAATACAACACAGTTTAGTTGCTTAGGCTCATGTCGTGTGAGAAATAGAGCTAGTTGTAGAAATGTAACTCTAGATTGACAAAGTAAGGACATGTAAAACTCAAGCTCAACATGGTGGAAATTTGCTGTTTAATAGAGTTTTATAACCCAATATACAAACATGATCCAAGTTGCATCATACAGTTCCCAAGAAATGCTCAACGCAGAAATGTAACACAAAATTAAATTACTAGTCCATTTAAGTCAAGGTAATTTCTGCTCTGTGTAATTGGGCTTTACATCCCGAAATAAAATAGTGATCGAATTAAGGTTGATCTAGTGCAAATATCCCAAGAAAAATAGAGGGATGCAAAACAAAATGAACTGTGAAGGAGAACACAGATATCATGTGACAAATGTATGGACTTTTATTATAGCATGGTCATTTAACTTGTTACCGACTAGCTGTGAGAACCATAGCTCTTATCTATCATAGGTAAAGAAAACACAACATAACAGCTAACAGGGCTTTTTTCCCTTCATAAACTGGGGCCAATATTCGCGTCTTCCCCTAGCAAAACAGACTACTTTTCCCCTCCTTGGCTGAGAAAATTCCCCTTAAATTTACTTTTTTTTGTTGCTTTTAAACAGTATTTCCCTCTTTAACTTTCTCAACATTATTAAGTTTGGGATGCATTAAATTTTCTAGAAGACAGTTTATCTAAACTCTACCTCTTTTGCATATTTGCACACCCAATCTTCAACTGCTGCCAAATACACTGTTCCCCTATATCTCGAAATCGCATTATTTTTTCCCCTTCAATTCGAAAATCTCGTATTTTTTCCCTGTTGAAGGGCCTGGGCCTCTTCCCCATTTTCCCAAAAAAAGCCCTGGCTAAGACATGGTAGGTACAAACATAAAAGCATATGCAAGAGCTATGATTCTCACAGCAAGACAATACTGTTCAACAATTTGTTAATGTTCTCAATTGTTCGATTTTGTCAAAGTCAAGGTAGTGTGTGGAACTGCATTGCGTAATAGAGCAGTACTATCCAATATTGAACTATGATTCTAATTTGGCTGATCCAGTGCATTTTATAGATCCTAAGAAACAGACTTCACAAGCAGGGAGATTTTATCAACTTAAACTCACGTCATCAATCTCATCATCTGAGCCTTCAAAGTCGTCGAAAGTGATGTTATCTCCCTCCATTTCACCATCATCCATATTTTCATTAATACGCGCTGCAAGTAGAAAATATATTTCCATTAATACGAGTTGCCGACTAGCAAAACCGTATTTTCATTAATACGATTTGAAAAGTAACAAAACAATATTTTCATTAATACAAGTTGCCACGTTACATAACAATACGTTCATTAATACAAGTTGCGAAGAAAAAAACACAATATTTTCATTAATATGAGTTGCCGAAAAATGAAATAATATTTTCATTAATACCAGTTGCCAAGAAACGAAACAATATTTTCATTAATACGAGATGCCAGGCAACGGAACAACGGTTTCATTAATACAGCCTGCGTGTGAGTTGAACTATTTTCATTAATACAAGATGCAATATATAAAACTGTTCATAATTCTAGCAATGTTTACATGTACCTTATTTTTATAAAGCATTTAATAGGAATCACACATTATTTTAGTTTGCGTGTACACCGACCTGATTCTGGCAGTTCTCCGTATGTTTTCAGATTTCTAGCTTCATCTGGTGTGTATTTTAAGATGACATCGGCTTTTGTGTCCTGGTAATCACGGAGTCCTAGTAATATGATGTCACCTGAGTTGATCCACACCTGTACACAGCATCAAAAATTATTTAAATATATCTTAAATTATTTGTTGTCAAAATCTTGCTTCTAATGTACATTGTGTGGTATCAGAAAGAAGTTTCACAAATGCTTTATGATAATAATGTTTCGCACTTATTTTATTGTACCTAAGTATTTAGTATAAGTTTCTAACTATTGCTCATGTTTATAGCTATGGAACAGAGCTCATGCATGCATGACCAAAGTCATTGTGTAGAAAATAGTGTGGTCGGTTAGGGGGACCTACTTTTCATATAGAAGTATTGAACACAACTAGATAATCTGTGCGTGAAGTTAACAGAGTTTAAGACGACTGTTATTATTATTATCGATAATCAGAAATGAATCTAGTGTAAACGTACTTCAAAGTCAGTCACTGTGATAGACTATATATTACTCATTTAGAGTAGACAAATACATGTATGTGTTTGAAGGTATAGTCTAATACTACAGATGACTTAAGACTCCAAGCTAATGAAAAACTTAACCAGGGTGTCACAGACGAATCACCAGGGTAACACGTTAAGCTCCCTCACCTGTCATGTTGTACGGGATAACGGCATGAAACTGTAATTTATTTTCCAACATGTATGCAGTTAAGCCTTTTTCATTTTTTTCCCATATAATAAATTTCAAACTAGATTTTCTCAACATTGATTGCAAACATATACAGTGCTTTGGGGGGTATAGAATCATTGGTAGTAAAGAATCATTTCCTGTTTAAATTCAATTTTCTCAGCTCATATATTTTAGATTATTTTAAAACTTTCCAGGCTTGAAGATATATCATATAAGCATACATTTATTCAACGGTGAAATTATTTGGGACATTTTCGCATGCAAAATACATCTTTACGCGCAACACCTCTCAGAAAAAATGATTCTATACTACCTGAATGAAGTGGGTTTTTGAAACGAAAAATTCATACGGTCACAATAAAATCAGAAATAAATATTTGCTGTTTTAACAAATGTTGAGGACAAAAGTCAAAATGCAATCATCAATTAAGGTAACTTGTTAAAGTTTGGCACTTTTAAGGATAAAATGAAATTATGTAAATATTGGTGCAAAAACTCCTATTAAAAAAACCCAGTTTCAGGACAATAATTTTAGAATTTTTGCTATGATACAATTAAAATGGTAAATCTAAATCAGAAATTAAATAAACATTTTCCTTCCATTTTAAAATTAGACGTTTAACCCAAGTGATTCTATACCCCCCAAAGCACTGTATATATTAATTTTGATAAACAGGAATACAACCAACCTTTTTTCGTAACTTTCCTCTGATGTGACATAACCGCTTGACTCCATCGAAACACATAGCTTCTAATCTGCCATTCCCTAACATCTTTGTTACTTGCGCATATTCTAAACAGACAAAAAGATAGTTTGATAGGAACGACAGGTTAACATGGCCAAGGGATGAACAATGACAACAAACTTTCATCAATGATGTCTATTTCATTTTATTCTCACATTACCTGAAAAGTGCAAGCAGACTGCCAGTCATTTTTTATAACATTAATTATATAAAACAAGGTGTTTGGTCAAATGTCCGACTAAAGTGTGCAAAGCATAAGATCTGACTACAGTGGCTCAAAGTATGATGACTAAAACGAGGGTTCAGTGCAAAACTATTGTATCTCCTTCTTTATTCATATTTAGTCACAATAGTTTTGCACTGACCACTCAATATTAACACAACTAATGACTAGAACTAGAACTTAGTTCCTGGAAAAATCTCTGTATGTTTCAAATTAGTCCACAAGTGAGATGACTGAAACTCCCCAACAGAACCACTGGTCCCACTTATAGCGTTTACTATGAACATCACACCTTTTATTTGCACATCAAATTAAGGTTGAACAAACCTGCTAATTACTTTCGAAGAGAATGTTATTTTCCAACCTTTCCCATGCCATCGGCAAATCTAATATTCACAGTGTAAGACTTGTTTATTTACTTTCAATAAAACTTTCCCACCCCTGTTTCTTACTGTGAAGACTTGTATATTTACTTTCAATAAAACTTTCCCACCCCTGTGTTTCTTATGTCTGCAACACCTACTCAAACTCCTCGCCACAGAATCAAAGTAATCAACAGCAATCAATGAACATTAAACAAACAACAATTAATAATCTAATAAATAGATAGAAATTACGCACTTTTTCACAATATCACAAATTTTTATTCGAGGTTTGACATAATTTCAGTAAACATGGTAAACCCGCCAGCTCTATATATCCCAAAGTACTGAAATTCCCAGCCTCATTTGCATTTCAAATTCACTATACAACAAACAATTGTTTATAAATGGTAAAATTTAAGGTATCAAATGCACTGTAATTTTTACACACAATAGGAACAGGTCAACTATTGTTCAATTTATACAGTTACTCGCTGGTAAACAGCTGGCTGCTTTATACACCGATTCAATCGATTTAACTACCTCTATAACAATACTTAATGAAGTCATACATTTCAACTAAATGAATATTTGATATTGATTATTAGAGACATAAAAAGGAGATATTAAAATCCAACCTTGACCATCTTCTTTGAAGACCAACTCTCTCTTTTCCTTTTCATTTTCGTTCTTCCCTCTTCGCCTGTTTTTACCTCCCTTTCCTAAAATCATAAAAATATTTTAAAAGATATAATAATTAATTTATATTAGAAGACATACATTTATAAAAAAAATATTAGTGATGATGTATTACAATTAATATATGGGAAACAAGTCTATATATAGATAATAATAAAAAGAGCTCAAGAAAAGTAATTACCCAGTTGCTTTTCAATCATCTGATTCCAAAGACTACACCTATACTGCTTCCGTTGCCGTATCAGGGCCCAACACTTGGGCTACTTTGCAACTGGGTGGGCACTACCTTAGAAACTTACGGTGGAGAGCTCAGAAGGGAGCCTCGGCCACCGTGACTGGGAGGGAATTCCACAAGGAGACAGTCCTTGGAAGTAGCCGCATTTTAAAGTCAGAAGTCTCAATGTAGGTACCGAACTTGTAGATGTCTGAACTTCTTGGAGAGTGCCATCTGTGCGTGTAAGCGTTGGAATGTTACAGTGTGTGGCTAGTATATCTATTAGATGATAATCACAATCTTGAAGAAAAGTGGAAGTTGTATCTTTGACCATCTAGACTCGAGACACTCCCATCCAAGGTGGTCGCACATAGAAGAGACGCTGCTAGTGTTCCCGTACCTGTTAGTGGTGGACCTTGCAGCTCACTTTTGGACCATTTCCACCTTCTTCATTTGATTGTTTTGATGCGGACTCAATACAGAAGCACAGCAATCCAGGTTTGATCTAATCAAGCTCATGTACATTAAGCATTGGCCTTCCATTACTTTTTTTCAGGTTTATTCTCAGAAATCCAAGCATACCATGCATACTTTTTGCCTTTTTTGTTACCCTGTCTATATAGTGATTCCAGGAGAGATGGGATTGCAAGTCGACTCCAAGATACTTTGTCGTTGTGACAGATTACGAATTATGGCCTTTAAGTTGGTACCGTAAGTGTGCTTGATGGGATTGCGTGACCTGGAAAAACTGAGGGCGTTTCACTTCAATGGGTGGAACTCCATACCCCATTTTCCTTCCCAATCTGCCAGGCGGCGTTTGTAGGTCTTGCAGAAGAATGTTGCAGTTGGCAGTGCTCGTGACCTGAGTATATACAATACTAACTATTTGTCCTGAAGGTTGTTGGTAACAGCAGGGGATCAAGGACAGACAATTGACGAACCCCGCTTGCTATTGTGACCTTGACCGATGACAATCATTCTACGATGACTTGCTGTGAGCGATAGGGCTACAACAATATGGCAAAAAAACGTATTGCAATATACTGCAACATTTTGTACGGTCCGTATTGCAATCACAATATTTTTTGGAATTCAAATCAGTTGACTTGTACCTCTTCTAATGACTTAAGGATTTCAAGGGAGGTGTAAAATTTTTCAAACACTTGAAAAGAAGTAAAAGAACTTTTGATCCAGAAGTGGACGACTTAGTCCCATGTTTTTCTTCATGAAAACAGGGAATGTATATATATGGAATTTAGAAAAAACATGCAGGGTTCTCCATAGGATTTTTTAATCATTTAATACCTGCCTGTATTGACGGTGATGCATTTTTTTAATTAGTTGTAAGAAGTGTTATAATCTTGAAAATTGATCAAATGATATACAAGACCAGGTTCTATAGACATGTCATTAATAAATATACATATTTATTTTTTTCTCTGATTTTAAAATTAAAATTGCCTGGCTTATTGGTGTTTTTTTTATGTAAGACAGATTATCAGAATAAAACTCGCTCGAATTTGTATATGCTACAGATAAATGTATCCAAACTGCACCGTCCGAACATAGCGATACATTTTAGCCTTTCCATGTGTTTCAAGATGTTACTCACAAATCAAATCCTTCTGCATACATGTATGCAGGTCTTAGAGACATGCCTGTAATTACGGACGCACTGGTAGTGTCTCAATGTTGAGGAAATTGCTTTGTAATTTACTGACACCAGGTTTATAAAATCTTAATATCGATACAATTGACAAAAATGAACTGTTCACTCAGGTCCCTAATCTTGGTACAAGGGGTAACTCCAAGAAACTATTAAAAAAAAAAAGAGCAAGAATTGATATTAGGAAAAATTTGTTTGCTTACAGAGTCGTATAATCTTGGAACAAACTCAGATTGAGGCACCCACCATTTAAAAGTAGGCTAAATATCATCCCAATAGATTCAGACCGAAAAACTAATAAGGAACCGAAAGTCATTTACTTATGAAAAAAACAATCATAACCAGAATGGGAAAACAACCTATTCTAAACGGGCCAAAAAAAAACAATCATAACCAGACTGGGAAAACAACCTATTCTAAACGGGCCAAAGAAACCTATTGATTTACACCGGCTTCGACTACAGTATAAACAGTATAGACTATAGTCTTTCCAAACTAAACCCTGTTCCAGTTAATTGTTAGGTTCTAGTGATTCTCGGTACTATGCTGGTTGGGTGAAATCCCAGGGGCCGCTATGGTAGCAAAGTTAATTCACATTCATGCAAATTGATTCAATATACAAGCCCAGTAATCGACGACATCAGCAGGTGCACAAGATGATCATCCGTAACAAAGATTTGTCTCGACTCGTTAAGTAAACGCACGCATTTAAGATCTAGTTCTCAGTCCATAAAGATATAATTGTGCCTAAAGTATCACAATCAATGGTAAAAAGACTCGGTTAATATTCACTTCTGCTAAGGCCAATAAAATATACCTGTGTTTACTGTAACATAGCTGAAAAAATAGGGTAGGTAGGTAGGTATTTTTTTTTTTTTGGGCGAATTTACATTAAGGTGGCGATGAGCTTTGATGAATGGGAAAATAGATAACAATATGAAATTGTGTATGTTTTATTGTTTCCATAGGTTATGTGAACTGCTTTTTTTCCCCTCCTGGGGGTGGGGAGGGGGGGGGGGGGGGGGGGGGGGGGGGGGGGGGGGGGGGGGGAGGATGGGCCCGTGATTGCTATGAGTACACATTAAACATGAGGTCAATGACCTTTTAAGCTCTACTGATTGATTTGATTTCAGGAAGTAGTCGCTACAGACTTGTTTTTTGAAGATCTATTTTAACCGTTGGGCTTGATTTCGGATCGGATAATTTTGTAGGGATCAATTGCTGGGAATTCAGTGAAGTTTCTGGCGAAGTAGTTTCAGGGAAGTAAGTCGATAGAAGAGTAATTCTGAGTTTACTTTATGTAAACTTTGAAGATGGCCGCTGGTAGCCATGTTTAACGTCATTGGGGATACTGTGGTGGAGAGTATTGGTGGGCCTCATGTTCATACTGATCATTTTAGAACATAATGTCCATATCATATCATTATAGTTTTGAAGAGAATTAGTGATAGTTTTAAGAAATCCTATCTATTTTTAATCTATTTTAGCTGTGGCGGCCATCTTGAATTTCCGGCGACCTGAAATTTTTCTAGGATCAACTAGACATCAAGATCAACTTCTGTGAAGTTTCATGAACATCCGTCAAGTAGGTTTCAGAGGAGTTCGCTACAAGTTTTTACTATATAAATCTGTGTAACCAAAGATGGCCACTGGCAGCCATGTTTTACGTCGAATCAAAATAATTTTCCACAAGGATCAACATCATGTCATGCTGATCATTTTAGAAAAGTCCATATCAATATCACTTATAGTTTTCAAGAAGTAGTCGCTACAAACTTGTATTTTGAAAATCTATTTTTAGCTTTGGCGGCCATCTTGGATTTTGCATCAACAAGAATTTTTGCTAGGATCAACTAGACTTCATGGGCAACATTTCTGTAAAGTTTCATGAATATCCATCCAGTAGTTTCAGAGGGGTAGTCGCTACAAGTTTTTACTATATAAATCTATGTAAACAAAGATGCCGCTAGCGGCCATGTTTAAAGTCGCATCGAAATAAATTTCGACAAGGATCAACATCATGTCATGCTGATCATTTTAGAAAACGTCCCATATCAATATCACTTACAGTTTTCAAGAAGTAGTCGCTACAAATTTATTTATTTTAAATCTATTTTTAGCCGTGGGGCGGCCATCTTGAATTTCCGGCTAGCCTGAAATTTTTCTAGGATCAACAAGACATCAAGAGCAACATTCCTGTGAAGTTTCATGGACATCCGTCAAGTTGTTTCAGAGGAGTAGTCGCTACAAGTTTTACTATATAACTCTATGTAAACAAAGATGGCCACTGGCAGCCATGTTTAACGTCGAATCAAAACGATTTTTGACAAGGACCAACATCATGTCATGCTGATCATTTTAGAAAAAGTCCCATATCAATATCACTTATATTTTTCAAGGAGTAGTTCGCTACAAACTTGTATTTTAAAAATCTATTTTTAGCTTTGGCGGCATCTTGGATTGTGCATCAACATGAATTTTTGCTAGGATCAACTAGACTTCATGGGCAACATTTCTGTAAAGTTTCATTAGTATCCATCCAGTAGTTTCAGAGGAGTAGTCGCTACAAGTTTTTACTATATAACTTATGTAAACAAAGATGGCCACTGGCAGCCATGTTTAACGTCGAATCAAAACAATTTTGACAAGGACCAACATCATGTCATGCTGATCATTTTAGAAAAAGTCCCATATCAATATCACTTATAGTTTTCAAGAAGTAGTCGCTACAAACTTGAATTTAAAAATCTATTTTTAGCTTTGGCGGCCATATTGGATTTCACATCAACATGAATTTTTGCTAGGATCAACTAGACTTCATGGGCAACATTTCTGTAAAGTTTTATGAATATCCATCCAGTAGTTTCAGAGGAGTAGTCGCTACAAATAAAAGTTAACGGACAGACGGGACAGACAGACGGACGACGGGACGCCGCACCACGGCATAAGCTCTGCTGATCTCTGATCAGTAGAGCTAAAAAAAGGAAGTCGGGGGGGGGGGGGGGGGGGGGGGGGGGGGGGGGGGGGGGGGGGGGGGGGGGGTTCAGAGGGTCGATCGGGTTACAATAAACTCAGGTATAATTTTATTTAGCCTAAGTATTAGCAGAAGCGAATATTAACCGAGTCTTTTTACCATTGATTGCAATACTTTAGGCACAATATTATATCTTTATGGACTGAGAATTAGAGCTGAAATGCTGTGTTTACTTACCGAGTCGAGACAAATCTGCATTAAGGGTGATCATCTCTTGCACCTGCTGATGACGTCGCTTACTGGGCTTGATATATGTATACGGTAACTCGCCCTTAAGTCAGACTTGCCCCTGACTCGGACAGTTATTGATGGTTGAATATCTTTCTCAACTGGAAACGGTCAATAACTGTTACTATGAAAGGAGGCAATCCAATGATTTCTTTCATTCATAACAACAATTGATTGCGGTTTTAAGGCGCACCAACACATGAAAAGGTTATATGGCGCCTAACAGACATGAACATGCAGGCTCATCTTCCATGTACATCGAGATAAAATATGAAAATGGGCCTAGAACCTTCTCACCCTGAACTGCAGAGTTGCTGCAAATTCTATCGTAGAAACTCCATTTACGCTGGAGCCACGTTATTGTTATTCTGCCACTGCTCTTTTGATGTGAGCGAGATAGCACCTGAAACAATGCAGGGATCATGATGAAGACCTTTAATGAACATGAACAAAAAATGATAAAATAAACATGAATTTGGGGGATTCTATCCCTCTGCCTACCCCTCCAAGGGATCTGCAGTGGCCCTTTTCTTTGCCCCGTGACCAAACGGGCCTCATAACAACAAGAATTACCCCCCAATCTATTGATTTCTCCAGTTACCTTTACAGTTTGACTCAAGGGCAATTACATGTTCGACTTCGGGGCATGTCTAAATATATCTGCCCTGAAGACGAACACCGAAGTCAGGAGCCAATATCCGAACATTTTACACAAGAAGACATCTAAAATATGTAATTTACGTAAGGAAATTTATATACATACATGAAGAAAAATAAGGACAATTTCTTTATTTGAGCTTATGGCAACGATCGAAGCAAAATTTTATGACCCACTGGCACTACTGAAGTTGCAAAAAATGTCCGACTCAAAGGCGAATTTTGGTGAGTGCGAAAAGTAGACGTAATCCCATCAAAAAGGCTGGTACTGCTAAACAGTTGACATCGAATGATACATTAAACACAGAGGAAGCAACCGGACGGTTTCAGCAAGTAGGAGCATGAAAATAAATAGACACTAATAACCTGTCCGACTCAGGGGCGAGTTACTCTATTTGGAAAATCAAAATCTTGAAAATTATCTTCTTGTTACTCTGCTTCTTCTTCTTCTTCCAGTACTGTGCTGGGTTCCTCTGTAACATCTTCGCACAACGGTGAATATTTACATGAGTGATGGAAAGTTCAGGGTGCAGTTAAAACAGGATAAAAAACATGTTGTCATGGGTCTATGGTGCGGCCATCCGGGTCTTGAAAACCTCAAGGGATGGTGCAGTGATGACCTCGGCCGGCAGGCTGTTCAGATGCGGATTCCGGCTGGGTAGAACGAGTACTTGAAGCATTGATGCTGGTAAAAGTACTAAGAACCTGTTGGGCATGGCCTCTTGTATGGACTCCCGGCTGGTATGAGTAGGTGGTTGATTTGGATATCCACAAGATGGTTGACGATTCTGTACATCATGGCAGCTCTGGCTTGTTG